>JABUQX010124480.1:7500-35000 GCA_015478945.1 Trachelipus rathkii | reverse complement strand
AGGAATCGGACTCTCTGGTCTACGCGGGACGACGGGGGGTCTTCATCCCCCTTTCTGTTCCACCGTCGGATCGAGATCCCTATAAAAAAATATATATATAAAAAATAAAATATTTTCTTCCAGAGCATGATAAAAAAAACAATTTTTGGGCAACGCTGGCGCTCCTTATATTGCAGAACGGAAATGAAGCAGTTGTCGTACTCTCGTAATGTAATATAGTTTACAATTTATTAAAAATTATGAAAAATCTTATTTTTTAAAATGTTGTCTTGTTTTTTACATGTAACAACAAAAGAATCGACAGACTTTAAGTCATTATTACTTGTAGGTTTTGTAGTTTCTAGTTACACGCCTTACTAAGTACAGTCTTACAGTATATAGTTTATTATATTATATATAATATATACTATAGTATATAATATAATATATATATATATTATATTATATAAATATATATTATATATATAACACGATATATGAAAATTTGGTGAGTGTTTTGCGCAGGCTCTTCAGTGGCTTGTTGACTTTGACGTTGACATCAAATTACGGCCCAATAAATGTGTTAGATGTACCCCACTTACCCTATACCTAAGAAGTCACTAGCAAAAAAAGTAGAGCCGAGATATCATGCCGTCACGCTTTTTGTAATTTGTGCAAAAGTTTTTTTATATTTTATTGGTAAGAATCAAGCTTTCGAAATTATATCTTATAATTAACTATATATATAACTAGTATAATAGTATACTAAATAGTTATATTATATATACTATATATATATATATACTATATATATATATGAGATATATACTATAGCGGTCGTATGCAGGATTCTGTAAGTTTAGTACTATAGTATATGATATATATAGTATACATATATTAATATATTTATACTTCTTTAGTATATATCCTCTAATATATATATATATATATAATATATAGATAATATATATATATATATATATAAAGTTGTACTTAAGCGATTTTTGTTTTTGTTACGTGTCTTTTATTATAGGTTTCTGAGTATGCTGGTTCCGTTTCCCGGGGTTCACCTTCCCGTATTTCGGTGCATCCCGAGGTCCTCAGTTGCGGTGAGACATCACTGAACCCGCTTGCTCCGGGATAGCTCGACTGTCTCTGCTCAGCTCTTATTGAACGAGCCAATTCTCACACCTCCGAACACCTTTGACCAGACTACCATGCACCAGAGACTTGAAAAATTTTATACATGTGAACGTCACGTGAGCGTCACACTGATTTCTCCGAACTTATATTAAATTTCTTAATTTTTAAAATATGTTTTTATCATATTTAAAATATTCCTCCTGTGCCGACTCTGGATTCGAACTCTCACCACCTTAGCTCTCTTGTTTAGTTTATCCATTCGGCTACAGATTCTACCAAGCTAGAAACCATTATGCGGAATATTTATATTTAAGCTTTCTTAACTTGACCTGGTCATATGTTAGAAGTTGAAGGTTGACCTATTTGCATTTGGTCGGTTAGTCAGCCAACACTCACGTACTTCCCTTTTTTAACTTAATCATGGACGTATATATATATTTATATATATTATATATATATATATATATATATATATATATATATTATATATACTAATATATATATATATCATATTATATACTTATATATTATATACATACATTATATATAATGATATATTATATATATATATATATATATATAATAGTAATATATATAGATGTTATATACCTATATATATATATGATATATTATATATATATATAGTATATATACGCTATATATATATATATATATATAATTAATATATACTGATATATAATATATATATATACTATATATATAGTATTATGATTACTATATCATTAATATTATAGTATTAATAATATTATTTACTATTATATCATATATATATATATATATATATAAATGCTACTATATATTATACATATACCTAATATAATCATATATTATAGTATATATTATATGTATTAATATATATATATAATACTATATACTTATATTATATATGATAATATACTATACATATACATATAGTATCTATATATATATGCTGCATAATATATATAGGATATATGTATATAATATATAATATATGACATAATAATAGTATATATACATCTCTCTACCCTAGATCTAAATTCACTCGCCATCATATTACTAATATACTATATATATATATAGTATACTATATATGTATTAAAGTATATATATCTATATTATATAGTATATAATATATCATATAATATTATATTATATATATATATATATACTAGTATATATATATATAGATATAGGTATATATAAAGACTAGTATTATATATAATGTTTTTTCTAAGTACTATTTTAATGTAAATATTTCTTCTAGTATTAAGCATTCTTACCTTGGGAGTTCTAATTTGGGTTCTATTTCCCCAAATTTTGAAGGTGGGCCGCCCACTTTCACGGCGGACGAGATCTCCTTTATTCCGCCTCCCCCTTTTACTTTAACCCGTGTTTTAGGTGGTGATAGGAGTGAATCTCGATCCTCTTCCATACCTGACCACCAGTGTAAGAGGAGTGCTACTGTTCACCCACCGTGTCCCATGATGTTGAACCGCTACGACCAATATATGACGGGGACTGTGCCCCCTCAAAAACTTGGCAATAATGCTCTATTCATATTGCTTGAAATTGACGAAGTGCAGATAGAATAGGCTTGATAATACGAGAACTAAGCTCAACTTAAAGATCAGCTCAAGTGAGTAAGAATAGTGCTTTAAAGTACCCAGGTTGTAAACATTTACTTAACACCCTAATATTAGGGTCATTATATAGGTTTTTATTAACAGATTCAGATTTTGTGCGGGTGTTGTCGTTTTTACCCGTACATGTAGTGCCAGTGAGGTCCATTCCGCGCCTGGAGTTTGGTCGTGTGCCCAGCTTGAAAAGAAGAGAGCACTACCATCTAAACAGTGTATGGGCCATTAACAGATAAAGATTGAGAAACGGATAAGAAGATGGAGTAAGAAGAAATTCCTAGGTCTCAATATAGGCAATGTGGAGCAACATCTGTGTCATCGTATGCTCCGGTGCTGGAGCTGAAACCGGAGTCGGAACCAGATTGGAATTCTGACTCCCGACATATATATATATATAGGGTCAAAAGAGACGCCTGTATATAAATTTTTAATGACGTAGATTTCGAATTTGACGGTTATAACACTCGGATACGTCTGAGGACCCTTTGATTCGAGAAAAGAAGCTGAATAAAGAAGAAAAATCACCGATTGAGTAGCGAGAAAGACGGATTCAACGATCGAACGGGTCACGTGAAGGCAAAGGCGAGCGCACCCTCAAGCGCTCCTTAGCGTGGAACCAACACGTGCGCCCGGAGGCTCAATATTATAGCGCGAACGCGAAAATATTTTTTTTGTTGCGATGTTATTGTAAACGTTTAATAAAGTGATTACACCATTTTGTTTTTTCTTTTCAAATAACCCGTATTCTACACTTTCAGTCATCCATTTTATGTTTTGTGAAGAAACAATTTATAGTTTTACTTTAAGGTTGTTAAACTTTTTAATAAAGAACATGATTTTATCGACCCTAATGTTTGTAAGCAATAGGCTCGAGTCCATCAGTGCGCGTGCAAGCAGACCCTAAGGGGGGACCCAATACCCTCACCCTGGTTATTCTGTACGACCTTACAACTTTACTATTTCAGGTACTATCTAACACGACACGTTTTCTCTTTTGTAAATAATACACCACTCTGTTTATTAAATGATGAGGGATATTATACTATATTATAGTCACCATATTATGTATAAATATATTATAATATATATATATCCTTATAATTAGTAGATAGTAAGTTATTCTATCTATAATATATATAACTAAGTATATATTATACTAATATAGTCTTATACTAGTCATATAACATTACCTATATTATATTATACTATCTCACTCAGTATATATATACAGTTGATATGTCATATATATATAGGTAGCTACTACTATATATACGTAATATATTATATTATTCTTCTGTATGCTAGAGGAAAATGGTAACAAAAAGTTTTATTTACTAAAAATACCTTTTTCGATTATATATTTACTCTATACTTTAAAATATTACAGCTATGTGTACACATATTATAATAATCTTCACCCATCACAAACATCTTGATGTCTCTTCTGACGAGGAATGTGTATACTATATACCTCCACATATTCATCAATTTTTTACGAGTCTGCTCATTACTTGAATTGAATCAACTCTGCTCTCTGCATGTGATATCCAAGATCTTTATTCGGCCTAAAGGTGCGTGATCTCTAGATCGAAAGTTTTTACGCACCATGATAGGGGGAGCGCAAGTCTTTCATTTTAAAACTCGTCATTCCACACGTTGGTAACGCGCGCCTATATGTTTACTCATGTTTTTAGCGACACATTATTCTGTCGCAAACATTTTTCCTCTAATCGTTGACCACTAACATAAGGAACTCATATATATTAATCTACTTCTAAATTATATCCGAAAGTATTGTAGTTTCGATGTCCCTCATGCACAGCAGCCGTCTGCTCGTATACCCGGTGTTCCGATTGTAGCGTTATCAGAATGCACATACGATACGCATTTTGGAAGAGGTCCCGAATGATGATGCGAGAGTGTGCGTGTAGCACACGTGACATATATATACTTCGGATGGAGAGCGAGCGATTACTTGTAACCACAGTCTTTTAAAATAAAACCAACACCTGTGAAAATAATTTATAAGGCCCATAACTACACCTGTAGCTGTACCACAAACACTGTTCATACTATCGGGGTTGGTATACAAGCTGAATATCTACCTCTAACAAACATATATCCTAGCCATCGATGAATTTCCTTATCGTGACGTTCATAAACATGAAATCATTTCCTGCCAATCTTTAAGCTTCGCTCAGAGGCTTATTATACAGTTTAACTCCAGTGATATATTAACTTCTCGTCAAAAAATAACAGTACCACAAGGTGTAAAATTGCCACTCGCCAGGAACTGTGGAGGCCGTAAACCCCATGAAACCGCACACAACAGCCAGTGACAGCATCGAGTGTAACTATGTAACCAACCTGCTAGAGAATTCACTGGCAGTATTGGCCGTCACCGCGATAAATCAGGTAAAACATAAAACCACAATATCGTAGACCAGGGAAAGGTGGGATAGGCTATTCAGCCGGTATAATCGAAGCGGCGGAGGGGTCATTCACGTACGACAAGCGACTCCGATAAACATGAGAGGATAATTGCGTTGCTCTCAACAGATCAGTGCATCTGCAGATACACAACACTCACGCCGAACGGACACGGTACCGGGGCACTTGATTGCGGTTCGGTTAAAGCGCACACGAGGTTTGCACGGACTTTGTGAGCTGACTTCAATCAAATAATACGAGTTCACTCACTTGCGACTTCCAATTACAAAGATGCAATTGTAAACCTTCGAAAGTTTTTTTTAACCTGGCACCTTACTGTTTTCAATTTGGATTATACTCTAATGAATTCAACTTCAACCTTATACCATCTATATTTAAGATGCTGAAGAAATAAAAAAACTCCAAGGTTTCACGAAGAGAAATTTTCTTCCTCATGCACAATGGGATTCTACCGCTGCCTGTTTATATTAATTCCTACTCGTACAGGGTAAGGCTTAAAATGAAGATTAACAACAAAGCTTAAATCCTGGCCCTTCTGCAACGTGACCATTTGTATCAAATGGTTGCAAGAAAATGTTCAAGAAGAAAAGAATACAACTGAACATATTGTAAGTGATGAAACTACAACTATCCCCATTACTACCTTCTCAATTCATTTTTCAGAAAAAAGCTCTGAAGATGAGATGAAAAAGCTTCTAGATATTGAAGAGTTTAGTCGGAAAAGCTTTGGACTGGTTCAAAGAAAAAGGTCAAAGGTTCTTCCTCTTTCCTTGCTACACAATGTTCTTCATTAAAAAACTTTCTCTGCTTGCTTCTGAAGAAGAAATAAATTGATTTAACTTAGAAGCTTAAATTTAGAAGAGCCCATCGATTAAGCATCCAGAACATTTACGAAGAAGCCTGCAATTGCTGTTGACTGATCTACCTAAAAGCAAGTTAGCGTCTGAACGACTTTTTCTGCTTCTTTAGCCATTATAAAATCAGACCTAAGGGGAAAAATGCAAGGAGGTACCTGGCGTTCTTTAACTTCATTCATTGAGTAGATACACTAGATGTAAGTTCATAAGTTCCATGTGATGCAGTCTATATATAAATATAATACGGCTATTTTATCAAGGATGTTGACTCCAGGGAACGAAATCAATAGGAAATGAACGTAATTTCAATGATTTTGAGGTTAAATACATTAGTAAAATACTGGATTTATTGGAAATGTAATTTAATTACATATTAACAAAATTAAAAGAATGACATATTATCCTCAATAACAAATATTAATTGGATATAAATGCAGTAGCTTTATGGCCCTGTGCTTAGGCTATTATTTCAGTTTAAAATTTGATTGAATGTATACGTAAAGTCTGTTAGAAAACACCCTTGACAATACATAAATTGATATTTTGATACTTTTTATATATTTTATTGTTTTTAATGATCCGGGGGGGCCTTCGGCCCCCCCACCTCTATATTATTACCCCACGTCTCCTAAAGGTGATCCCATAGATAAGCTATTTTTTTTAAATAAAAATACCCATAAAGTATAATACTAATCAATCGAAATATCAAATAATATAAAATGAATTCTATCTGGAAATTGCTTTATTTTTTAGTCTTAAGATGGAGCAAGTTTGTCACAAAACCCATCATTTTCCTTGTAATTCAACTAATTAATCAATTAATAAACATAATAATTAATAATAACTAATAATAATAATCAATAATAGATAATATATAATTAATCAATAATAATAACTAATATAACTAATTAATAATACATAAATAAAAAATCTTCTGTTAATTTCTATAAAAAATTTCAAACAATGCAACATAACGCTAAAAATAACTAGTAATTGCAGCAAGTAAAGGAACGACGGCCCGAAATCGTCTGTTTTCTTATCGAAAATTTTCCCTCTATAAACGGAGTCATCATCTTATAAATGTCCATATATATCTATACTCTTATATGATATATATTTAATATTATATTACTACTATAATATATATATACTATGTATATATAAAGTAGTATTATGAATAATGATTATATATCATAGCGTTGGAGCAAAAAAAAATGTCATACTTCTTAATATGTGATATACATTACTACTAAATAGGTACCTTAATATATTATATCATATTAGTTATATATTATATATATAGTATTATAGCTATATATATATTATATATATATTATATATATACTACTACTATATATATATATATCCATAGTTTAATATATAATCTATATATCTTATTCGTAGTATACTATATAGTCACTACTACTATATATATAGTATATATATTATAATATTATATAGTTATACTTATATATATATACTATAACCTATATATATTTAACTATATATATATACTACTACGTAATAGTATATATGAGTTCAATCTAGCCTATATGTATTACTTCTTAATTATATATATAATATATATATTATATATATATATATTATAATATATACTATATATATATATATATAATTATATATAGTATATAATATATACTTATATTATATATATATATATTATTACTATTATATATATATTTATATATATACTATATATTATATAATAATATTATCAATATAATACTTAATAATATACAATTTCTTAAAGAGTTATATTGTCCTACTACATATATTAATATATATAATATATATATTATATATATATATAATATATATATATATATATATAATATATATATATATATACTATATATATATATACGTTATTATATATACTATATATAGTAATTGCATCACTATATATCATATATATATATATATATATATATATATATGTAAAATTTATATATTATATATAGATATATATATAATTAATATACTAATAATATATGATATATATATATATATATGTAGTTAATATATATATATTATATATATATAATATATGACTACTATATATAGATATATATATAATATATATATATATATATTACTTACTATATTATATATATAATATATAATATATATTATAATATATATCATTATATAATATATATATATATGATATATAGTATATATATAAACCCGCCCCGAAATTATATTAAGTTATCAGAAATTTTTTGGATGGCTTAAGTCTCATTAAATTATAATTTAATAAAAAATAAAAATAATAGTTAATCAAGCAATAAGCAGTTTTATATATTTTAATCAAGAAAGTGTTAAAAAAAAAAAACAATTTTAGTGCTAATACGTGAAAGTTAAGTGGCTGATGTAATCCAATATATATTATATATAGTATATATAATATATATTTATATACTATATATAATTAATAGTATATTATATATAATATCATATACTACTATACATATGATAACATATACCATATATATATATTAATATATACCTATATAGTATAGTGAATAAGATCCATGGATTACCTATAATATAATATATAAGTATATTTATTATACTTATCCTCTGTCACAAAAAGTAAGTGTAAGTTTACTGAATATGCCATGAACGACATAGTAATGTAGCTCCTCCGTGAGGTATAAGAGTGGTAGCTGTGTATCTATGGCTTACAGTTATCTAAAAAATATACCCAGTTTTTAACCAGAGATTTATAAAAAGTACATTCTTGCACTACATCTGATTATGAGTATCGGGCGTTGTTCTAACCGAAGACACCGCTTCACGCGTGTTTCTGCGACTAGCATGCCTTTTGTGTATGGGCGTGTTTCTCTATTCCTCGTTACGTTTGTGCATGCAAGGTAAACTACTTGAACAGCGGTTGATGCTTATCAAATTCTGTGTGAAAACGTAACAAGGTCTGCCACTGAGACATTGCTTCTTAAACGAAGCTTAATGGAAAGCATGCCAACTCTATCGCAGAAAACTATGGTTTTTAAAGTGGCACAAAAAACTTTCAAAGAGGCCGAGAAAAATGAATTGAAGAAAGAACCCTCTTGTGGAAGACCAATTTCCTCAACAAACGATGAAAAATGTGGAAGTTGTTAGAGCTGTGATGGAGAGAGACCGTCGGTTCAGTGTCTTAGTGATTTCAGAGGAAACTACTGGTTTGCATAAAAATGCAGTTCATAGAATTTGTCGACGAACCATTTGGACAGTGCGAAAAATTATGTGCCAAACTAGTGCAAGACTTGATCTGTGGAAGCAGAGAAGCCGAACAGGGTCAAAATCGTTGGCAAGCATCTTACTTGAAGATTTGGAATGGAGCGCACAGATTTTTTGGACTAAAAGTTATAATAAACCAGGCGATGAATCAGGCGCGTTTTGAGTACGCATCCTAAAACCAAAACGCAAAGTGCCGGAAAAAGGCAGACAAAAAAATTCTCTCGTTCCGACTTTAAGCACATGATGAACAAGTCCAAGGTGAAAAAACTGATTTATTGTTTTTTTTTGAACAAGCCTTGTGGTGAGTTGTTGCACAAGGAAGTTCTGTACCTGTTCAGAACTGACAGTTAATGCACGTTGTTACAAAGATGTTTGGAGACGACTTCGAAACGAGTTCAGTCGTCATCAGAACCAGACATGTGCGAACGGATTGGGTGCTGCACCACGGGATAACATAGCGCCATCTCACAATTGAGCTTCTCAATTATGGAATTTTCTGGCGAAAGAAAAAGCATTCAGAGCTACGTTCCACAACCTCCATTACAGCCCCAGATCAAAGCTGCGCGGGCGATTTCTACCGTCTTCCCTAAGTTGTAGAATGAAGTTGAAGGGTTTCGATCATTTTTGGTACGATGGAAAACATTAAAAAAAATACTGGGGTTAACGAGGCGTGAACTAAACACATTTCTGGAAAATGACTTCCGGTACTGCTAGAACAATGGAAAAACATTGAACAGCTGCTGTAACCTCGCCAAGAGGTCATACTTACTTAAAGGATAAATGCGTTAAATTTCAGGTACAGCTCCAGATTCATAATTAGGTACACATCAGGTACACTTATTTTTTGGGACATATGAACTTGTGAGTGAATATATATTATATTAATATATATATAGTATTATATATATGATATATATAGTATATACTATATATAAATATATATATGATATATATAATATATATATATATATATATATTATATACTATATAGCTATATATATATATATATATATATATAATAAATACTATATAATTATATTATATTAATATATAATATATAGTGAGTACTGAGCGGCCGGGGCGTATTTATTTTTCACGGATATATATATAATATAATTTAGATATAAGAATAAATATGTAACGTTGGTTCGTAAGTTTGCAGATGTTACCGAAAGGTGGCTCCCTTAGTAGGAATAATATGGATATATAAAGATTCAAATTGATCTTGGAAGCAACTTCTCTGGAGGTCGCAGATAAGTGGCAAATAAATGTTTAATAGTAAAAAGTGGCAAGGGTTCTTCATTTAGGTACTCAAAGTAGAATATTTTAACACCGATATGAAATGGGGGATTTGCTTAGTCTGTGGACCAACAAAGAAGATTCAGTATGTGCAGTATAAGGGCGCACAGGCTCTGAACGATAGCTATCAGTGGTTTGGAAGCAAAGGAATATAAACTATAAGAGTGTTAAGTATAATAAATCGCCCGGAATATGGCTTAGTACTAAAACTACAACAAATCCTAAGGTTAGCTGCGACTATATACATAACTATGTTTAGGTCAGTATTAGGAGTATTACGCAACAAATTTGGGCCCCTTTATTGTTAACGGTATGAAGAGAGAGTGTGAATAGTAGTCGCCTAAGCAAGGATGATTTTCTGGCTTGAGGGTAAAGAGCTATGGGGGAGAGGCTGATAGGAGTTAGGAATGTTTCGATTAGAAAGGCGAATTTCCTCATTTTCTGCATTTTGCTAGCTTAATGCGACCCATCTTATGGTATATTTCAAGTTTGACAGTTTTCATTTCGGAAAAAGAAGTAGTGAGCGCAGAAGTTGATAAGAGCAATGTACACAAGAAACATAAGGTGTTTGAAAAATGAAAATTTTTAAAGAATGAGCGTACGAGACACAGAAAAAACATCGAAACGACGTCTGGTTAGAGGTGCGAAGAAAAGCCGTACAGTGTTGGCCGTTTTCAGCCTTTCCAGTCAAAATGGCTGTGCTGAAAATTAGGAAATATTATGTCACACTTTCAGGTGGAGGTATATATACTATTATATATCTATATACCTAGTATATAGTTATCGGCCGTGCTCAATCTGCTCGGATATCGTGCAATATACTATAGTGATATATTCTGCCCACTAGATACGTCCTATTCGTCTACAGATTGCTATCCGCCTGAGAAACTATATACACCGCTGCGATCGTGGACGCACGACGAATAATCTATCAAGGCCCCTACTAGGCTATGAGGACCTTTACGTCTCCTCATATTCGGATCCTACATATATATTATAAAGGCGAGCAACCTGCCGTTCCGCTCATTACACTGATCGTTAAATCCTATTGCTCCAGATAGTCTCACTTCATCGACCGTGTGCTCATAACGTGATACTATCCCCTATTTGCCTCTCAACGTGCATACACCTAGCTCATACCTATGGATGCACGACGACCTCCCTAACTTCCAGGCTCACCAAGAGCTCCGTCACCTCTGATAACATGCATCGGACGAGAAGCTCACGATCACCGGCCCCTGGTGCTCCTCCACCGTGCTGTACTTAGCCAAATGACATATATACCCGGTGCCTGTCACATGACACTCACTCTCTACGCCCCCACGATGTGTATGCCTTACGGGTGGATACCGATCTTATATAATATATATTAACATATAGATCGTATTATACGTCTCTATCCCCATTCGCCCGAGTCGGTGAGCGCAAGAGAAGAACGTCCTGAGGTCACGCTGTCCACGTCTATTTGGCGTTAGTAAGCCTATTATATCTACCTGGATGCCATGCATCTGCGTCATGGTTATCCTATGCAGCCCCGACCACACTAATTTCCAGTCATATACTCCCGGTCTATCTATGTGTGTGTTAGCCGTTTTACGCGCGTCTGTATGCGTATCTCCTCACGTCGTAGAGCGATCATATAACGACTAGCGACCATATAACATAGGCACATTACTTCCAAGTCACATTCAACTATGCGACGTTACTAAGAACACGCATTCATGATTCCATGCCGTCTAGCTGTGAAAGTCTGAATCATCTGAATCTAAGTTACTTCTCTCATCGACCGTGTGCTACTAACGCGAAGACAATTAACAAGTCATATACTACTAGAGTGAGAACGATGACTACACAACTATATTATAATTTCGCGACTGATGCACCCTCTCTATTATATATATATCCCGGCTCTCTTAATAATCCTGCTCCTTAACCTGCATTCCAAATCTGTTGGATACTACTATATATGTATATATATATAGATATCTCCACTCGTGAATCATCCAGTGAGACCAGCCTACATAACTCCTGCCTTTTCCTCGAGCGTTATCTCCCAAGTGAATTATCTCTCTGTCTAGCTCGCCAGATGATGCCTCCGGATTCATAAGTCAGACAGTGGGGTTACGTGTTAGTTATCTGTAGAGATCAGACGACTCCCTGCACGCTCGCGCCTAATTCGGTATAGAAACACGATGAGCAAGCTAATGATCCTCCGAACTGATCGTAAGCATGACGTATAGACCTATCCAACCATTCAACTCCATAAATATAATCACGCACCAAGTGTTCGCCACCTCTATGGAATTCTCTCGCATCGATGTGAGCAGTATAACTGGTCGTCTCGTGAGGTTCTCGTATCTAGATTATACGGAGACTACACTGCAGGACACCTGGTAACCGTATCTTCAATCCGTGAATAGTATACGTTATTAGATATATATAGCTCGTGAGTTCAAGGTCACCGGCTAGTAGAGCGCTCCTGCCTGCTGCTACTGCAATTTAGCCCTGCGACGGACGTCAACTGCAAGAACTCGTACTTACGTCGGTCCCGTCGCTTTCTCACTGTCAGACCGATATATCTTATATATATAATAGTAAGGAGAGCTCGAGGTCGAGCCCATACAGTCCCTGAGCTATACAGCCTCGCCTCCTACACTCCCGCTGTGTAGCTATACTCTCCCATCCACCACCTAGCTTCCTAGCTCCCGCATAACTCTAGAGTATTCTGTCAACTACTGACGACTACTCATCATTCATCGCTTCACACGTTAAATTTTGCTGCAAGCCTAGGCTGTCATTATGTCACTGCATCAGCTTGGTCACTCGAGCTCTGGCTGCATCGCTGATACTGCATCGTGCTAATAGCCCATACATTGAGTGATCGGCTATCATCCCGTCCACAATTCGGTTTATCTACAATTGGAAATAAATATGGTAGCAACCTCCTTGCACTTCTCGTTACTTTCTACATTATACCCGCATCCTAAACTGTGCTCTCTCAGGCGCGCCTAGCTCTCGGTAGCTCTCAATGCGGCCATGGCGCACAGATCAAAATGCGAACCATATCGATGCATAAGCTACAACCAGCGTTTCGCCTCTGCTACGTCGCTCGCTGATAACATCGCACGTACTGACCTTGCTGCCTTGACAACTGATTCCCGAGCTCCTACTCTGTCTATAAACGTCATCTCGTACTGACCTGCACTCCATACACCCCGCCAGGCATGCATTAGCATAGTTTAACGTATGCTGAGCGTGATCGGCTCATTCGTGTACTGGATGACTCAGTTATGTCGCTCCATCGGATAGACCCTATCATCTCATCATCGCCACTATGGCGCGGTACGACCTAAGCATCAGCAACATCCAGATACACGGATGACTAGACCAGCGGACATGTCCCTATCTGACAATTACTCAAATCAAGGGCTCTTGTCAGAATTATTATAATATTGTCGAGGAACATACCCAGTATGAAGTCGTCGCTATTCAATAGTGTCTATTCAGTCTCCGCCGTCTATCTACTCAACGCCTGATAACCACATATGTCGAATGACAAATCATGCTGAGGACTGCTAACGCTATAGTCTAAGTACTAGATAACGTATATCAGTCAGTACTGATAGCGTTATCTTAGCCCGCGGCGCAGTTCATTCTCATAGCAAGTTCATATGTGACTCGCGCATCCTGCTGAGCGTTCAACTGTATGTTCACTCCCGTCATCAACTCGTCGTCGGCTAGTCAAGATCCCATACTATCTATTATCTATCGTGATTATCAGTTCTCCTCTCGCTCTGTCTGACAGATTTACAATCATACCTAGCTGTCAATCATTGCACATGTATTATTACAAGTGCCTGGACAACGGCCTCTGAAAAACTACACTATGGACTTGATACGCTGCTATAAAGAGACCCATATAGCTGTCAGTATGTAGTAATGCCTCATGCTTATAACTCTTACAATGCGACAACAGATGCATCTCGAGTGACGTACTATAGTATAGCGACGTACAGTTACAGGTTGCTACAAATATCTGACTATCCCTGATAAGTAACTTCCTACGGTTCAACGCTGATTTGAGTTCTTACCTTAGTATCAGCCGCTCCAGCGTCATGCCTTCAAAGGCAAGTCTACTCCCTGGCATACACCGGCGCACCTTGAGCAATTAACCGGATATGATCTGTCATAGCGCTACACGGATACCTTCGTATAGTTCACGATAACTCACCGGCTAGATGATCTCTCTGCACACCCTCGACGTAGGCAGTCGTGCTACATCGCTGGACTCCTCGACGCCTTGCCATATAGATTTACGTCGTTAACCCTGTTACTATATATAGTTTCACGTATATGAGCTTGCCTGCTGATAGATATACGTTAACCGTGTCTCTGCGATCAAGCTCAATAACCTCACATAGACTGTTCAAATGATATTCAGAGCTTCATCAAGCAGCTCCTAGTTATCTTCGTTGCAGTCCTTCATTAACACGAACCGTTACACGTGGATGGGTAGTCCCCGACTGCTCGAGCTCACACGCTAACATACATACCCTCATGTCAGGTAGATCACGACAAATCTTCTAAATACATCATACGCAGATTAGATTCCCTACATCATACTTACTCCGTTCGTGCTACATAAACAATAATCGCGATGTTGATATTTCTGACTCTACTATATATAACAACGCGCGTGCCGTCATCTATACGTCAAAGTGCAGCAAGCCTACTTCTGCCTTTACCGCTCGGGTGTCCTCAACGGACAACAGTCCTCACGATCACGCCGACGAACTCAGCCATATACTCGTAATTCGCTGGTAGTCGACATAAGTATGTGACTCACATACTATCATACACTATCTATACACGCTGTGAATAACAACACGCGAAACAATCTTTCTCCCCTCTGTGCGCTTCTCACTACCAGCCCGACACAATATACCCAATAGAAGGTACTAGGCGGATCGACCATGCTCGTGCAAAGCCGAGCTATTCTATACCACCTACGTCACGTCCGTCGCACCGTCCGCAATGTGTGTGAGGTCGACATAGCACTATCATCAGATACTCAGGTGACGTATTCTACCCACCAACTTGCGCGACTGGTGTTGCCGCAGTAGCCGTGCGCACATCATGCATCGGCACGATTCTCTGGAATCTTCTCTCTATGTATCACTATACATAGAGATAGTTAACGATGCTTACTTAGATATCCCATATTTCATTGACGACTTCCTGCGGTGCGCCATCGAGATCAGGCTCCTCATGGCATCTAACTAACATCGAGTGTCGTCGTGCGAGACTGCATCCTCCGTCAGACTTACATCTATCTCAATCCATCATACATTGTGACCTTATATATATATATTTTGATCCTCCACGAAATATATACGCGTCGTAAATCGCCGTAGACTACGTATACATACTTATCCATGAGTCTGACTCCGTCGTCATTGCATGACCCCGTCTTAATACCGACTCTGGCTACATACTGTCGCCTGAGACGATCGTCTTCCTATCCGCACATAGCCTCTGTCTCCCCGTGATCTCATCGTCACTATATAATAGGGATGAATCATTCTACTCTTATAGCGGATTACATCATCTCTCTCATACCTCTTCCCGTATTCGTGACTCTTCTCCGCTGTCCCGCATCTGAGTGACAGGAGACTCGTTGTATATACTGAACTATCGACGATCATTTGCTGTCAGTATACTCAGACCTTCTTGCCTGAAGATTCGTGCTCCTTCACCCTGTCCAAGTCCTCTCATCGCGCTATTCTGGTCCGTCAACGCGAGTGCAGCCCTTGAGAGCTCGTCACTGATGGCCCCATTGACATCGGCTTATCTTGTAACACTGAACTCATCACTTACTGTTTGACGACTCTCCATGCTCAGCCGATGTCAATGCAGTCACCATACGTCGTAATCGCCTACTCCAGTACTCGATTAGCCTATCATGCCTACGTGACCAGAAGAACTCCGACCTACCTTATACACCTCCGCAATGTATGGTCATTAACGCTCAGACTCACCAGTGATTCATACGCCTTGACAACCTTAGGCCCTCAATGACTCGACCTAGATAAGAGCTCCCTTACTAAGGAAGTCGTATAATTGCCGTGCCACGCTCTGCTCCTCTGCTGAGGGTGAGTATGACGCTGAACCACTAGTTGCGGCGAACTCCCTATTATATACTATAATAAATCATATATAGGGCCGTAGGCAAAAAAAAATTTGTTTTTTTTAGTTAATGTTGGTATATATATATATATATATATACTATTATTATATATAGTATATATATTATTAAATTATATTATGATATTATATATATCACCGTCATACTTCAATACACTGTGATAGTGTCTCCCTTTACTACAGGTATCATCACATTCGATCTCACGGAACTAGCATCCGCCGCAGCTCTCAACATCACGCGGTCGTGACACGTTGTAGATAACGAACGGTATATACCCGGCTGTAGACCGATACTTCCGTATGTCTTCGCTACTTCATAGTCCTACACACATCAGCTGTACTAGACCCGTTCCATCCCGATAGTTAACCAACGTAATACTCTCAAGACTTATTACGTATAATTACATTCATCGTTCCCCCATACGTCGAGGCTCTACAAGAAGAATCCCGTCTTAATAATTGACGCTGACTCATCCGCGCTCGAGGTATTCTTGCGTCGTCGCGTCTCAATTGCCTCGTACTCTCGGAGCAATGTGACTACCAGTGTATAAAAGTAAACTCCGCGCGTACCCGACACTCTCTCTCTAGTGACGTGACTCTTACTACGTATCAGGCTATCTCCCACGTCTGTTGTTAAGCCTGTCCTCATTATGACGTTTCTAGCAGCTGCGGTGACGCGAGTCGATCCATTAGCCGTCTCTGCTAACTGCTCAACAGTTAACGTGCCTCCAGCGACTTCGGGTGAGTCAATCTAACTCTCTCTCAGTACTAAAATCCGTACTACTGCTACACATAGACGACATACAGTCAGGCAGGACTGACTCATCACGTGTGCAATACATAACTCTCACTCCTATCAATACCATCCCCCTCACCTCCGGCCCTAATACCGCATTACGTACACCATGTTAGACGTCTCGAATACCTTCTTGTTCCAAACTCCATACATACTTAATAATAGCACGCGTAAAGGATCCATCGGCACTCGTCATGAGAGGCGTCACGTGCACTATATCTAATAGATCATGTCGCGACTGGAGACCGAAGCCTCATGACCCTGACATCGGCTCCAGCTACCATAGAATATAGCATTCGCCTCTGCTTCCGTTATCTCAGCTACGTCAAGTCCACATGATCGATATATACTCTATTATCCCTCTGTCCTATCGCACTAACTCGCCACCGTGCCCGTAGGGCACTCCACGATATCGAGCCTGAGCAGCCACGCGCTACATGCAAGTGTAGCATCTTTGGCATATAGCTTTAATTCTTGGCCCGTGTCTGACGATGCTGCCCTCCAGTATACAAGTATATTACACTAAGTATGTCTGACATCTGTCTATCTTAACTTCGAATCTAGTTCGAGCTTGATTATCGCCCCATCAAGCATTCTATGAAGTCTCATGTCATCTTACTGAATGTGATTTACATAAGTGATACAACTCGCAACGACATTTGAGTCGCGTATCTAACTGAACGACTCACCCTCACATCGCACTAGTATCATGCCATGTATAATCAGTCTACACCACAACATCATTCTATTGTCAGAACGTCATACTCCCAAGCCCTACTGTACGAGCTTTATATATATTAGAACATCCTCTACCTTTAACGCTTCCTCCATAAGACCATGACTGTGTCGCGATCTAGTATCTAAATGCCCTTACGTAACTTTCGAAGCTACCCGTGGCTCTCTTCAAAATCTAATATATACTATAGTAAATATACATTATAATATATATATATATAGTATATATATATATAATATATATCATCATCATTATGAGTAGATATATATATATTAATATATATCATATATATATATATATACATATATATAAACTATTATACTATGATATATATATATGTTATAGATATATATATATAGTGATATAATTATATGACATATATATATATATTATAGTTATAATAGTATATATAATTATATAATATATATAATATATATATATTATACTTATATACACTATATAATATATATTATATATATATTATATATATATAAATTTATATAATATATATATATATATATATATATATATATAATATATACTACTATATATATATATATATATTATAGATATATATAGATATATATATATATATATAGTATATATATATATATTTATATATTACTATATATATATATATTATATATTATATATATATATTATATATATATAAAATATAGTATATATACTACTAAATATATATACCCCAAAGGTTACCATAATATATTCCTAATTCTTCAGCCAATTTGATGGCGAAAAAAGCAAACCGCAGCTTTTTCCGACTTCTAAAAAACGTCGGTTTTCGAATGTTTTCTGGTCTGTAGTCATTCGTTAAAAAATTTTCATTTTTTCACAACCTATGTTTTTGAGTTTTTGACATTGTTTTTTTCAACTTTTACTATTTTTTTCAAATGACTTCAAACTTGATAAATACAAAGATTGGAGTCCATAGCTAACAAAAGTGCAAGAATGAGGAATCGCCTTTCTAATGAAAACATTCCTAACTCCTGTCAGCCTCTCCCCATAGCCTCTACCTCAAAGCCAGAAATCAATTCCTTGCTGCACTACTTTACACTCTCTCCTGCATACCTAAATAAAGGGCCCAAACTTGTGCGTAATACTCTAATACTGACCTTAAAAAGAGTTATTATACAGCTACTTATAACTTGTTCAGTTTGTAACCATTATGCATTTATTAACTTAACATGCTTATAGTTTAATCTTGCTTCCAAACCACTGATAGCTACTTCAGACTGCCTGCTTATCCCTCGACAATCTAAAGCTTTTACTTGGTCCAACAGACTTCAAGCAAAATCCCCATTTTCATATCGTAGTTAAATATTCTATTTTGAGTTACCTAAATGAAGAATCTTGCGAAAATTATTACTTAAATTTCATTTGCCACTTATCTGTCGACCCAAGAATAGTTTATCAAGATCATTTTGAATTTTAATACTCCATATATTATTCCTTACTAGGGAGCCACTATTGGTAACATCTGCAAAACTTAGAAAAACTTACATTTAAGCACCTTTGCATAATAGTACTATATATATATATATATATCTAATATATAATATATATATATATATATATAATATATATATATATATATATCATATTATATATATATATACATACTATATAATATTATATAATATATAATATATATAATATATAATATAATATATATAATATATATATAATATTATATATATAATATATAATATATATATATATACTATACTATATATAGTACTATATATATATATACTATATATATATTAGGTTCCCAAAATTAAGTTTTACTGATGTGTACCTAATTATGAATTGGACTACCTGAAATTACAAGCTATCTCCCTTTAAAGTAAAGTATGACCCTTGCGAGTTACACCAGCTGTTGCCAATGTTTCTTCCATTCGTTCATAGAGTACCGTGAGATGCGATTTTCCAGAAGTTAGTTTAGTTCACGTGTTACAGTACTTTTTATGTTTTCCACTCGTACCAAAATGGATGACCCTATCAACCTTCATTTACAACTTAGGGAAGGAGGGTAGAAACATCGCCCAGGAGCTTGAATCTGGGCTGATATGCGAGGATGTGAAGTACTGTAATGTTTTTCTTCGGCCAGAAATTTCATAATTGAGAGCTCATTGTGAGATGGCGCGTTATCGTGGTGCAGCACCAATCGTCTGCAATATTTCTTCTTGATACGTCTGAACTGTTTTCGAAGTCGTTCCAAGACATCTTGTAAAAGACGTGATTAAACTGTCTGTCTTGAAGATACAAATTCCTTGTGCACAATACCACAAAGCTGTCAAAAAAGAAAACAATAATTCAGTTTTTTCACCTTGGGACTTGTTCATATGTCGCTTTCTTCGGACGAGGAGAATTTTGTGTGGCTTTCCGCACTTTGCCGTTTGTTTTCTGGATCGTACTCAAAAACCCATGATTTCATCGCCTGTTATTATAACTTTATCCAAAAAATTGTGCTCCATCTCGAGTCTTTCCAAGTAAATCTTTTGCAAATTTTGACCCTGTTTGCTTTCTTGCCCACAGACCAAGTCTTGGCACTAGTTTGGCACCAAATTTTTTCGGCATGTCAAATGGTTCGTGAAAATTCTAATGAACTGCATTTTATCCAAACCAGTTTCTCTGCAATCACTCTGACTCTGAAACGACGGTCTCTCTCCATCACAGCTCTAACAACTTCCACATTTTCAATGTTTGTTGACGAGATTTTTCCACAACGAGGGTCGTCTTCAACAATTTTCTCGGCCCTCTTGGGAAGGCTTTGGCACTTAAAAAACCCATATTCTCGATAGAGTGTGCGATCTCCGTAAGCTTCGTTTAAAGAAGCAAATGTCCTCAGTGGGCAGAGTCTTGTTACGTTATCACACACGCAATTTGGATAAGCATTACCGCTGCTTTCAATATTTTACCTGCATCGCAAAAACGTAACGAGGATAGAAACACGCCCAATACACAAAAAATGTAGTGCAAAAACGTAACCGAGGTAGAACACACGCCGCATACATAAACCAATTGTTTAGTGCAAGAATGACTTATAAATGCTGGTTAAAACTGGTATAGATTATGAAGCTTAGATAACAGCTACCCACTCTTATCACCTCACGGAGGAAGCTACATTGTACGTCAGTCGTTCATGGAATATTCAGTAAACTTTACTTTTGTGACAAGAGGAGTATTACATACAAATCATCGTTACAAGCATATATACTACACTTACTATATATATTAATATATAATATTAATTTAATATATAATGATAATATTTATATATTATATACATATATACTATATATTTATATAATCAAGCGACTTATATATTATTGTAAGGATTCTATTATATATACTCATATTATATATAGTATATGTATATAGTATATATATATGGAACAACAGCCACTTAAACTAAGAAACCTTCACAAACTATATAAATGTTTTTTTTTTTTTAATTTCTATTAAAAAAATATATAAACTCTTAATTTTTAACTTATTATTTTATTTTATTAAAATTTATACATTAAGATACTTAAAGCCATTCCAAAAAATTTTGAATTAACTAAATAACTTTCGGCGGGTTTTACATATATATATTATATATAGATACTATATATATTATATATATATTATTATAATATTATATATATATATATATATATAGATAATATATATATATATATATAATATATAATATATATATATTATATATATATATATATATAATATATTCATTATATATACTATATATATATATATATATATTATTATATATATAGTATATGATAATATATATATATATATAGAGTATATTTATATATTATAATATATTATATATATATATATAATATTAAATATATATATATTATATAGATTATATATATATATATACCGTATACATAATATATATATATATATATATATATATGATAGATAATCATAATACTATATATATATATATATATATATAATATATATATAATATACTATAATATATACATATATATATCCTATATATATAATAATACTATATATATAGATATATATTATATATAGATATATACTGTATATATAAGAAAGTATATTCATATATAAATATATATATATATATATAATATATATAATATATATTATATATATAGTATATTACTATCATATATATATACTATATATTTAATATATTATAATATATATATATTATATATATTAAGAGTATATATATATATGACTATATATATATATACTATATATATATTATCATATATATATATAATAATATACTATATACTATAATATATATATACTATATATATATATATATATATATTATATGACATATATATATAAATTATATATGATATATATATATATATATAATATATATATATATATATATATATAATACTATATACTATATATATATAATATATATATATATATATAATATATATAGATTATTTAGCTAATTTGGTAAGAGAATAGGATTTTTCTCACCATCCTTCTCATTCACCTTACCCTCATCTCCTTATCTCATATTCTTCTACTCTACCTCTCTTACTCATATATCTTACTATCTTATTCTTACATCTCTATCTATTCTACTACTTCACTCTTACTCTTCTTACTTATATACTACTTTACTCTATATCATCCGTTATACTATCTTACTCTATCCTATATGATATCATTTATCATATTTGCGTTACTCATCTTCTATAGATTTGTTGACCTCGTTTATACGCAATTTCCTCGATAAGAACAAAGCAACCGAATTTCCGCTCTTTCTTACTTGCTTGCCCAAGTCTCTATTACTTTTCATTCACCGCGTCTTATCCTTGCTAGTTTTTTAATTTCCAAGAAATTAACAAACCAAGTTCTTTTATTCTGCCATGTATCTATCATTAGTTATTATCTATTTTATATATATATTATTAAATTATTTATTATTATAATATAATTATATTTGAATTGATTATTTATTAATGATTTATTAGGTTCGTAGTTGTGATATTTAATTATGTTATCTATATATATAGTTATTAGTACTTATTTATATATGACCTGTTAAAATATAAATAATCCTTAAGCATGCTTGTAACGTGTTTAAATCAGTTTTAATAGTTTAAAATAAATTTTTAATATAGTTACAAACGGCAAATATCTATAATAGATAACAATGTTATTTTCCCATTTTGTCAATAGTTATGGTTCCAATTTACCATGTTCAGACATAAGAAATATCATAATCATGCTTTTAATTTTTATTATTTGCTTTACTATTTTATATTAATTTAGAAAAATATTAAAACTTCCCACCCCGGACACCGACGTAGGTAGGACTTTGAGGGTATGATATAGAGGGGGTGGGCCGAAGGCCCCGAGGTTTTGAAAATATCGAATCTTTCCAAAATTTGAGTCCAAGGTACCCTAATTAATAATTTATTTATGATCTTAAAGGGTTTCAAATGGGCGTTTATATTCGGGTCCTTTTCATGTAAATATCAAAATAGTGCCTAAAATCACGGCCTCTATAAGCTATTACTTATAGCATATATAAAATATTATATTTAATTCAATTATTATTATAGCTGTATAGTTGTGTAAAGCACAAAAATTAATATATTTAGTTTCAATATTTAACTTTATACCATGATAATAATTTTTTGTATATATTATTATAAAAATTTTTAATTAAATTTTTAATAATGACATTATTTCACTTTAACATATATATCCAAGTATTTTACTAATGTATTTAACCTCAAATCACTGAAATTACGTTACATTATTTACTGATTTAATTCTTCGTTCCTGGAGCTATCAAACATTTATATAAATAAAATAGTATTTCTTAATAATATTTATATTAATATATATTAATAATATATATATAATCAGACTTATACATCTATAACAGCGTGATATAATGTTATAGAATTAATTTGGACAGAAAAACACTAAGTTAAATATTACGAAGATGTAAAAAAATTAATTCTTTCTATTAAAAACAAAATAAAAAAATCAAATAAGACTTTCATATTTTATATTTTAATATAGTCAATAAAACATTCATCCAATGACAATCAAAACTACATCGTATGAACCTGATTGCAAACATTATGTTTTTAATCTAAAGCTAAAACGCTCCCCAGTACTAAACGCCAGGATATAAATATCGCACTTCGTGATTACCGCGAAGAAAACGATCCCAAATTTTAAATTGATCATCAATAAAAAAATATCATAAAAAATAAATCATTTTAACTTTTGAAAAAGACATTTTTATTTAATAATTTCACAAAAAAACAAAGTAGCAACGGCATTAATATTTACATTATTTTAAGAGAAATAATGGGAAACAATTAAATTATTCTGGGATTAAATATTTATTTTTAATTGTTGCAACAAAATGTCCAGTCAGATGTGTTCCCTTCCCTCCTCATTCTTTGAGGGGATGGTTTCAGAGTTCCCTCCCTAGTCTAACCACCGTGCCCCTAGGTCTAGTTAACCTGAAAATTTAATTAATAGTCTACTGCGTAATTAAGATGTCACATAAATAAAAATAATAAGTAATATGCAACACTTACATATACATTTGATAATGATGTATTATGAATTTGAAAAGCTGGACGTATACTAAGATATTTACATTAAACCAAAATAGTAAGATATAGTTACACGAGCGCAAGCGTTTGCAGTGCAGATCTCTTGTTAACACGAAGTTCGGATGTCTTATCGATGGGGACCTCTTCGTAATGTAAAGCTTCTAAAGCTTAAAAAATCAATTGTTATTATCTATACTTATCAGAGCGCAGAGAAATTTCGTATATGTGAAAGAGAAACTGATGGGTACAAGAGATGAGGAAAAAACAATTCTAACTGATTTGTTGAAAAACCAGTCATAGCGTTTCAGACTAAACTCTTCAATAATCTAGAAGCATTAATTCTATACTCATCTTCCAGAGCTTTTTCTGATAAAATGAATAGAGAGAAGGTAGATAATGGCGATAGGAGTAGCCCATGACACTATTACCATAATGTATTAGCACTATGTGAATATTCATGGGGCTTTTTCACTTCTTTTACTTGTTAAACTTAACTCCGTTCCTTGGACAACACCGCCCTTACTCTGTATTCACCCTACTATCGGTTCTACGTTTTGAACTAGCGGCCGTCCAGATTGTGTTAAGCTTATTTATTGGTAAATGACTTGCATTTAAGCTATATACCCTGAAGGATAGGAATGTAATATAAACAGCAGCCGAGGTAGAAATCCCATTGTTCAATGAAGAAAGAAAATTTCTCTTCGTAACGCTTGGTGGAGTGAGTTTTTTGATTATTGTCAATGTCAGCATTCTTAAATATAGATGTATAAGGTGAAGGTATGAAAGTTAAAAGGGTATAATCCAAATTGAAACATAAGTTGCAGGCTTAAAAAAAACTTCGTAAGCTTACAATTAGCATGTTTGTAATGTGGAAGCTCGCAAGTGAGTGAACTCGTTATTATTCTGATTGAATAGCACTCACAAGAGTCCGTGCGAACACTGCGTCGTTGCGTCTTTATCGAACCCGTCACTCAAGTAAAGCCCGGTTGGACACCCTAGTAACACATCGTTGCCGTCGTGGGTAAGAACTGAGCACCGTGCCGTAAGTGAATTGTTTCTGCCAGTGCCCACTGAATCCTGGCGTGGTAGCTGGAGTCACGAACCGTTCATCTAAATCCTGATAACTCCGCATGTTCTCAATCGTCTCCCGAGATCCCTGCCTCGTCAAATCACGTGACATCTGGAACCCCTAACGCTCTACTCCTATTAACCCCCAGGACATAGACAACTGAGTCCCACATTATCCTCTGGTCTAGATATGTGGTTTATGTTTTCCTGGAATTCTATCGCGGTCGACGGGCCCACAAGGTGACCTAGCAGTGCAATCCTCTGCAGTGTCGTTACATAGTAATACATCTGAGAATGCTTCATCTCGTTTGGTTGAGGTTATACAATGTGTGAAGTATAGGTTGAAGCCTTCCATTCCTGCGAGTGCATATTAGCCCTTTGCGTACGTTTAAGTTTTTGACGAAGATAGTACGCCATATCACGATTTAATGGATATAAGACCTGACGCGAAGCTAACCAGGATCATGGAAATTGCTCATGTTTTCTGCATTGTTCGTAGCGTATCCTCCGACTTACATTCTCTATATCGAAGTTTGCCGTTAGCGATCAAAGCCTAAGAAGAATTCTCTCAAGTGAATGGCGAAATTTATGATTAATTTTTAATGTCGACCCTGTTTCGTTAAATACCCTTACCACGATTGTAATAATGCAGAAGATGGTTTTATGTGAAACTGACAGTGCTAACACGTATTGAAGTCTCATAGGGTCCTTATTAGAACTTCTAGTTTTCACACATGCGTAGTCTAGAGATTCCAAACGTTATTTGAAAAACATGCTGGGTGAAAAAAGTAGTACGAATTGTGTACAAACTGTAGAAGTTTAAATTATACATAGACGAGAATATTTATAGACAACGACAAATCCTTGCACTATGACATTACGGAGACCCTTATTCCATAAATTAATGTCGTATCGTTCTGTATATTAGTCACTTCACTGAATATAACGTAACAATGGAAACACCGTGATACGAGCAACGAGCTGCATGCTTGAGCAATTGAGGGACACGAAACTACAGTACTTTGGACTTATAACTTTAAAGCTACATAAATAATTATTGATCCTTAGTGTTTAGCCATGTCACAAGCATCAGAGACTAATAATATATGCGAACGACCATAAATCGTGGTGTAAAAACATATATAGCTCCAACGTGGAGCATTTAAACATGAAAGATCCCCTTCCCCCTATTTCATCTAAAAATTCATACTATAGAAAATACACACTTTTTAGCCGATAATACAGAGATCTTGATACACATGCACAAAGTCAGCTAGTGTGACATGCCAAATTTATAGATAATTAAGCTATCTTAGTTTAATAAAATGACATATATGTGGAGTATATGATGTTTACAACTTACCTAAATTCAGAAGAGACATAATCAAGAATGTTTGTGAGAGTTAAATGTGACGATAGTGAAGAGCTATTATTATA
>JABUQX010124480.1:0-2500 GCA_015478945.1 Trachelipus rathkii | reverse complement strand
TTCTTTGCTTTTCTTTAAAATTATTCCCTAAAGCGTCAGAACGAAATTGGTACCTGTTCTATTTTACAAGCCCCATTAAATGCTCCACCTGAATCCAAAACTATCTAGACATACCATTATATAATAATTAAGAACAGAGAGTGAGAGCGAGATACCTCTTGAGAAGAGAGAGCTTCGCATGAGAGATGAGAGAGAAAGAGAGGAGAGAGATAGAGGAGAGGAGTAGAGAAGATGAAGAGAGAGAGAGATATCGACCTTGATAAAGAGTGAATGAGGCGAGAGCCGAAGATCTGAGGACGAGAGCGAGAGAGAGGAAGAAAATTAGAGAGAGTAGAATAGAGGAGAGTGAGAGAACAATCGAGAATGAGAGAGATAGGAGTAGATCGAGAGTGTTGTTTGACCACAGACGAGAGATGAGGACAGAAGAGCGGAGACAGATGACGAGACGTAGAGAGGCTCCTCAAATGGTGATGACATTTCTCTTCTATTCTAAAGTTAGTTCCGTATTTTTTTTTAAGTTGCATATCTTGTATGCATTTTTTCACATCCTGAGTAGAAACAAGAAGAAATAGCGTGATCTCGAGGCGGATTCGAATCCGGATCGGCACGAGCATGCCGACTTGGAATTCGTTATGTTGTGTTAAAAAATTTTTTCGTAATTCCGAATCCGAATCCTAGAACCTTCGATTCGAATCAGAATTCGAATCCGAGCACCTAGGATTCGAATTCGATCTGAATCCAGATTCGATCCGAATCCGGCATCGGGATTCCCCCCACTACCTCGAACTAGTACTTATAAATTCGTAGTATAATTATAATATTCTTATCATATAATATATATATATATATATTTAATATACATTTATATATACTCTATACCTATATATATATACTGAGCATATATACGTAATATTGATTATATTATACCTATATATTATAACTATGTATATATATTGTACAAAACTGAACCTTTCTTGTTACCTATGACCTGTTGAATATTTTCCGACATTTCACTTATACTAAGGTAATAACTACTACGGTATAACCTTAATTACCATCAGTATATATATAATATAGTGAGACATTACCAAACTCATTTACTACTATCTATTATAATACTCCATATACGTTATCTTATTATTATAGTATTATTATAATTATTCCCACCTCTGTATTATATATATATTTCACAATATCTTGTATCTACACTTAACCGCGCTATCCTTCTTATATGCCCTAACATAAACTTAAAAGGTATGGTGTTCAGTTTTAACCAACCTTATACGGATACACGTTGCACAAGCCAATGCAATGCGCCAATCCTAGTATGGATACACGTTTCACAGCATATGCCAACGCTAAACCGAGTGGATACACGTTGCACCATGCAAAGCAAACTCCTAACCGAAATAGATTTCGTCGCTTATAGGTATAACCATCCATTAACCAATATTCAAGTCTTATAAACTGAATAAACTATAGGATAATATATTTAATCTTATCAATTAAAACATGGTGCTGCAGAATATAAGCAGAGAGAACTAAAAAAAGCGCGTCTATTAGGATAGGCAAACACAAAAGAATAATAACATACTAAGAGTATTTTAATGGCAATTTACAATATAAAATTCATAATTTAATAAGGCTGATTGTTTATAACACTAGAAATATAACAAAAATTATAATAAAAGCGCACAGAACACAAAAGCATTAATAAAACACTGAACACTATCACTTTAAATCCCTGAAGCACATAAACAATAAGCATTCCTTTATGGTATGATCTATCTGTTCAATGATAGAATTAGAAGTCTATGTTGTTGTTGCTGTGCTGGCGGATATGTTGAAAATTATTTGTCTTCAGATATTAGATATCCGTTTTTCAATGCGGAACAGTGACTGACACTTTTAACACTATTAACACCACAATAAGTAACCTTTTTTAATTGTTTCGCAAAAGCATTAACACTAAGCAACATCCTTTAATTGTTTCATGCAAAAGCATTAACACTGCAACATCCTTTAATTGTTTCATGCAAAAGCATTAACACTATAATAAGCACTTAGCAATTTCTCACATGGTGTTGTGTTTAAAAAAAGGTGTGGGGAACAGAAGTGGTACACAAAAATAAATAAACATTATTAGTACAAGAATATGATGACATTTTACATGCATAATAAATAAAATGAAATGTTTTTAATACCATTGCATTGTGCAACATGCAACATTACAATTGTTAATTTAGTCAGTTTGCATATAAATATCATGCTTTAATTACTAATTTATTTAATTTTATTTAGAGGTATTCCCTATTCTAAGTTAACACACAAGCACACTATTTATCAAAAAGAAGAAGATAGGACAGTATAAGACATAGAGACAGAAATTTATTTAGCTATAAAAAAAAAAACAAAAAAAAAGATTTATCAAGGGGAATTTTAAGTTTAAGGGAAGATTTAATGGAATATTTAAATTTTAGGAATTCTATTTTTATAGATT
>JABUQX010124478.1:45000-83150 GCA_015478945.1 Trachelipus rathkii | reverse complement strand
CTCTCTCTCTCTCTCTCTCTCTCTCTCTCTCTCTCTCTCTTCTCTCTCCTCTCTCTCTCTCTCTCTCTCTCTCTCTCTCCTCTCCTCTCTCGTTCCTCTCTCTCTCTCCTTCTCTCTCCACTCTTCTCTCTCTCTCTCTCTCGTACGTGCTCTCCTCTTGCTTCTCTCTCGTAGCTCTGAGATCCTCTCTCTGCATCTCTCGTCTCTCTCTCGTCTCTCTCTCTCGTCTCTCTCTCTCTCTCTACTTCTCTCTCTGTCTCTCCTCAGAGGAAAGCTAGACATAATAACAAAAGAGAAGGAGGAAACCCCCAAAGGAGGTGAGCTTGGAAAGTAGTGACGTGTGCCATAATCTCCGGTCAATATGCTTTTGGATATGTCAGAGCGCCCCCCACACTAGTTTCCCTGTAGTTCCTGAGGGCCGAAAAACCATAATCGGTTAGATAGGGAAGTATATCGCCAGCAGACCTTCAACACCGAAGTCGTACTGGCGATCGGAATGAGGAGTTTCCACGGTCATTTTAAGACAGGGATAGTGAGGAAGGGGTCAAAGATCTTAGGTAGAAGTAAATACGTCGAGAGCCTATAGGGGATAGTTAGAATTATCAGAGCGGCAAGCTTTCTGGTCGGATAGGTTGGATATATGGCGCGTCCAAACACTGAGGAAAGTGCAGTATTGAGCCATAGGAGAATCATAGGATTTGAACCAAGAATCAAGCCAGCGCGGAGCACCACCCTTCAAAACTCAGGAAGGGTGCCATCCGACCACCCTCCTTCCTTAACGTTCATAGATTTCAGAGCCCATGCACCGGATCGAATGTAATAAGTAGAGACATGGTACACCTGATAGGAGAAGGAAGAAAATGCCAGAATCGTTCAGGCTTGAGTTAGATGAAAAAAGGAGGCCGGAGAGATTGGCCTTTTCAGTTTTGAAGAATTAGCGAACAGAACCAGTCAATCGCAATAAGAGGAGGAGAAATGCACAGATTATACAGAAGATTGGTCGAGAGATTGTTTTTGACAATGAGGCCAGAAGATTTGTCTGGAGGAAGGCCTAAGGAAGTCTGGCACTTTCTTTTGTTAATGAGAGAGTCCGCTTTTCTTGTCGAAGACTATCGCAAGGATTTCAGCGAATGAAAACTAGTGAGATGATAAAGAATGAGAATTTTTCTACTTGATTCCCGATACGCACTGTCTCTAGCCTGAATGCGCAGAGAAAAATTACATCAAACCATGGATTTTGAGGAGAGAGAAGAGAAGAGATTTAGTGGAAGAAGAATGAATCTTGCGCATCCCATCAAGAAGCGATTACAGTTCAACAGCCTTGATACGGCGGAAAGCCGAACGGTTTCAGAGTCAAAGCCAGTCACTCCAGTTATAGCCAGCATTGGGGGGCAGTCGCAAAGCCCCCAAATCGGCCCATGTAAAGTGCGCGAGAAAGTACACATGTGCAGGATGGAGCTAGTAGAGAGAAAGCATTAAAATTAATAGAAATAAAGGTGGTTCCAGAACGGTGTTGTTATATTGAGAGAGAAGACTAGTGTTGAAACAAAGGTCAAGTGTGTTCAAAATTGGTTGTGGACGATCTGGAATGTTGGAGGTTCCTTAGTTAGTTGCTCCAGATCGTTAGAATGATTGAATGATGCGCCTCCTCCCCACCTAAAATCATCAGTATGAGAAGGGACCCCAACCATTTCAGTGTTTTGTACATTCGAAATCCCTAAATAGGAGGACTTCAATATTGTTGGGGCGATCTCGTGAGAGAGTAGTAGATATTCAAAAAAACGACAGGAAAAATCTTTCGTTAGGAGAACATTAAGCAAAGCATAAGATTATTATAGTAGAAGGAAGAAAGATTTTAAGCCCTGCCGAACCATTTAAGAAGTTAGGGTATTTCGAGATTTTCGAGACCTGTTGTTAGCAGGGAAGTATTAATTGTTACATAGGCCATACTCCACCCTGCAGACGGAAAATTATGAAATAAATTCAGTAAGTCGGATAATTAACGAGCGTGTAGGCGGTATTGAATTCTTGGCCATCCTGTTGTCTCAGACGAAGGAGCAAGGTTATAGAGTTAGAAGAGGTGGTATTCCACGGATGCAGAGTTAGAGTGTAGGCCACGGATGTTGATAAAGTCAATAGAAAGCCCGCGCCTGTGTAAATGTGTCATCATATACACACACACTCACAACAAAACAAAAACAAAAAGGAAAATCGAGATAAAATTGATTATACACTAAAACCTAAATTTAAAAGTTCTTGCTAAAATTTATAAAAAATCAAATTTAAACAGTCTAAAGATAAAACTTAAACTTATGTTGCCTTTCTCTACTCCAATAAACAGTATTAGCCTTGATAGAAACCTACGAATATGGTAACTTAAAAAAAAAAAAGATAAAAAAGAAAAAGTTAGAACTAGGGCTTGTCTTTTAGAACTTTACTAAAACAAATAAAATGGTTTCAACGTAGTATGATTTAATAATTAACTTCTAATTAAAACAAAATAAAGTTTGAAAAACACGCACACTTTCACTATACACAGTACTACATAAACACACTAAATACAAAAAGATAAAATTCTTAAACAAAGATCACATTTAAACACGACTTCACTCCACGAAACCTATACAACACCAATATTAAATATAAAAATAGTAAATTTTCATCTCTAATGGGCCTCTCGGCATAATTATATGCAATATATAGTTCTCTTATGCTGTTTTACATTTGAACCAGACTTCCATCCTAGTTTACTATTTTTTCTCCTTCCGTATTAATGGCAATAGAAAAAAGTTTATCAACTTGAGTAATTTATGCTAAACGTGTGTGAATGACTTAGTTGAGAGGCAGACGCATTCATTTGGATTTCAGGACGTTATTCAAAAATGACGCCATATGATGGAGTCGATTTTCCATCAATGGTTTATTGTGTTGTGTGTAAGGTCTGCTACATTAAAGAATTCAAAAACTGAATTTATTATTTTAATAATAAAGACCTGAATCTTATAGCAAGACCAATCAAATCAGCATAGAGGTCTTTTGTCTGTTGTTAACACCTCAGTTTTGTATCCAGGCTTGGTCTAGTATGTATGAGAATGATGAATTAAGGCAATTTATATTGGCTAGACTTATTGTTTGCCCGTTATTGCAGTAATTCAGTCTTTTGAGAATACTCCGATCAGAAATGTTCAATAAGATTTGCTCTAAAACATCATTATTTTTATTAATTGACCTATTCTGGGTCATGATTGAACCTTTTCTGAAACTATACATGTTCTCGTTATTTATTTGACATCCTTTTGTAACAAATACCTGTACGTTTAACAGATTACGATTGTTGGATCAGTCAAGTTAATTGCACATGCCATTGCCTTCGTCGGTTGTGTGCACGTTAAATAAATTATTTAACGCCAATAAATAATTAGGAAAGGTAAAGAAATGGCAAGAAAAAAGTTTGCTAACTTGTAACTTTGACGAGTTCCAAACTCGATAATCACTACTTTCACATAATTTTTTTTTTTATTTTTTTTTTTTTTTTGTAGGAATGCGCAAAATTAAAAGTGGCGTGGTCAGTAAAATACACTCGTAGTTTGTCTGAAGAAGAAGAGATCAACAGCGGAGAAGGAATTTCCCAAATACCAACGACCTGATCAATTATGGACGAAGACTTCATGTGAAACTCATCCGTTTTTATGAGGCATATATAGAGAGGCCTTTATTTGGCTGTGAAGAAACATTAAGAAGACCAAGATGTCTTAGTGTAAGGCATTTAAGACTTGGTATTGAGTATTAAAATATAATATCTTGGATAATTATGCGTATGACATAAGTATTTTCCTATTTAAATGAAACTTAAGAAATAGTTGCACCTCACCTTAAAGATCAGCTGTATATGGTCATTAAAAAACAATGTATTTTAGAAATATGTAAAAATCAAACACTGTAGTATTAAGACATTTTATATCCAAATATTTTGGTACAGTAAAGAGGCGTAAACCAAATATTATTGTGGTATTTGTTTTGAAAACAAATTATATCACTTTCACCGTTTGTTGCGTCTTTTTAAGTGCATTGGTACATTCATTACTTTAACATTACCTTGGTACATCGTTATGACTTCTTTAATTGGCATGTTGTTAGGAAGGAGATTATTTTGGGCAGCCACTTGGTATAGGTGATCATCTGAGTTCTTTTCTTCTAGGCCCACCTTTAATGATCTCATGAAGTATTAGTTGTTTTGTTTTTGTAGCATACCTTAAAATGGCATACCATTAGTTAATGCATTTTATAAAATTTTATATTTATTGAGTGTGTCTTTTCTAATTCCTAATTTTATTTTTATTTACTATTGAAACTTCTATTATAAAGGCAAAAAATTTTAAAACCAAAAATTATAGTTTGTTTTTAGTATGTTTTATAATTGTCGATTTAGCCTTCAGCTACTTTATCAACAGTAAATTATATATTTTTAATGTGCACCACTAAGAACAATTAACCGTGGAATAAAGGTAAAGTGATTGACTCAGCTAGAGAAGAAAGTTTTCCACCCCGTCGAATTCCTCCTTCCTCGGAGCATAGGTATGAAAAAAATTCTTTTGTAGTTTTAGTAGAATCATTTGTAATTTCCTTATGAAAGGATTTATTGTATTATTCACCAGTAGACAACAATTTTGGTTTCATAGCCAACTAATTTATTACAATATTACCATGATCAGTTAATATAATTTTTAACGATTAAATATAGTTTAAAATGATAGGACAAATGTTTTATGATTTAAAAACCTACATGATGAAACAAATCAAATTACATTTGTATTTCACATTGTGCATTAATTTAGAAAGTGCAAAAGTTGCAGCAAGAATTTAAGCCATTTTTGCAAACACTAACTCTTCATGAAGTTGTTTTATTATTATTATTATTTCCATGTTATGTAAAGAGTATGAGTTATGGTTGTATTAGAGCCAAGTTGAGTCTCAGTGTGAGATTATGTTAGATGGTGAGAGCAGCTGAACAAGTGTCTGAGTTTAAATATTTAGGATATATGTTGTTGAAAGAGTGAACTAGTTGATGCTGCAGGAGGTGCTGTAGAGAGGTGAGCCAAACAGGAAGGTGGCTGGTGCAACTAAATCATTGGTGGATGTCAAAGGACTAAGATGCGGCACACTTGAAAGAGTCTTGAAGGTACGTTACCTGTTGCAATGTATAGCAAAGTGAGACTATGGTCTGGAATAAGAGGTATAGATCACAGATTCAACTTGTTCGATGGACAGTAACCCAGGGCATGTTGGGTGGCTGAAAGAATTGATAAGAAGGGCCAGAACGTATTGAGAGAGTTATGTGGTATGAAGAAAGGCGTGAGAGAATAAATGAAGTATGTTGAGATGGTTTTGGTGATACGGAGAGAAAGGATGAATGATAGTCGGTTGGTTAACCGGATGTATAGTGGTGAGTGTGTTAGGAATCGACCGGCTGGAGACCGAAGAAAAAGTGAATCGAACGAATGTCTGAAGGGGAGAGGTGTGAGTTTGGCAGAGGCGAGAATTAAAGTGCAGCCAGAATTGAATGGAGGGTTTTGTGAAGTGTGGTTGTAGTGGCCGGGGATGAACCCTATACTTGACTATATTCCATAGTGAGGATCGTCGCGGTGGCCAAACTCAGAGATGAATTTTTCTGACGGCGAGTTCTCACTAATTAATGGTACAGAGGCGCGATAAGGCTGGGCTTTCTTTCTCGACTTGTCATATTCTTCTTCTACTTTTCTGCTTTTACCCCCAGTCTTGGAGAGGAAGAAGGAAGATAATAATAATAATTAGGTATGATACTAAACTAAGTTTTTTTTTTTTTTTAAATGGATTTGACTGGAAGGCTACAGATTTGATAATTGTAGGGAAAGGGATGAAGAATATTGGCACATAGTAAAGTAGTGTTTGATTAAACTGATTATCACCTTTATGCTTCATTATGTAAATTAACATCATCCAGGGTTCCCTAATGGAAGATGTAATGAAATATCGAGGTTTCGCTTTCTATGTCCGATGATAATTTTTACTGTTAATAATATTTAGTCAGAATTAAAATTATAGGGTGTTGGTTCTTGTTATGATGTTATGTTCTCCTGATAAATAACTAAACTGAACACAGCATGTATTCGAACTAATACTGGGGTTTGTGCGTCTCTCTGGCCCCAGCACTAATATATGCCATCAGGGCTGGGGTCGAGTCGAGTCGTGAGTCGATGCAATTTTCCAGGTCAGGTCGGGTCGAAAACTCTGTTAAGTGAGTCAGGTCAGAAGATTCTGTGAAGTGAGTCGGAGTCGGAGTCGAAGATTCCTGTGTAAGTAGAGTCGGAGTCGGAGTTGAAAGAATTTGAAGGCTATAATTATTATTATTATTATTAGTATTACATTATAATTATTAGTGACATTATTATTAGTATTATTATTGATATAAAAGTCTTTACGATTTTATTTCCAACATTCTAAATATTTATTTTTGTACATAATTTAATTTCACTTAAAATAATCTTTGAAAATAATATGGGAGAAAGGGTGAAATACATGGTCTGACTTGCGTTTCATCTCATACTTGAGAGACATCACATCTGAGTTATTTCTTGTAAGCGGGTAAGTTCTTTTTAAATTGATCTTATATAATAAGTAAATAAATGATATTGGTCTGACTGATAATGCATAAAAAATTTTGTATTACAATATCTGGTTGCGTATTTTCACGATGTAGAGGCCTCCACCAATTTTACTAATAGTTGATTAACCATGTGCCGCATTGTGAAATGTTCAAAGATTTTGCTGGGACTGTAGAGATGGTAGCATGCCTGTCAGGCAATCCCATTCTTCGTGTAACCATATGTTGGCTATTTGCACTCTACCTCAGGGCAGATGGATTGGTACACACAGCGATGGTTGTGGGCAAGCATCTCTTGTGCTAAGGAAGTGTCAGTTGTTGGACTTGTAGGCATAGTGAAGCTTTTGTTTTTGGGTACTTTTAATTATGAGATTTGAATTCAAAAATATTACGAAGGCACTTCTCTTCCTTATTGAAGTCTATAGCATTGAGGAAGAAATTTATCGAATTTTCTGATTATTTTTACTTTCTTTATTATATAATTTTGTAAGGGTTTTATTAATTAAATTTTCAACTGAATATTGTGGATGATCACAGTTAATTAAATTTTACTTAATGCGGCAAATTTCTTTATCAAAAGTTTTCCAAATTGAACATAGGTTGTATGCTCTGTAAACTAAAATTTTCACAATAGATTCTTTGTAAATAGTCGTTGAATAGGATCCAGTTCATATACAGACCATTATCAGTGGATTTGACATGTATGCCTATAGATTATGAGCCGTCAGAATTAACATTGATGATGTCTAAAAAACAGATAGTATTATTAACCTAAGTTTCGTATGTGTTTGACATATCATTGACATACCTTATGTAAATAGGGTTAAAGTTGTTTGCATTTTCACGAAGGATTTGTTTTTCCAGATTGGACACATAGAAGTCAGCAAATGTAGGTCCAAGTGGTGAGCCATCGGCGCTCCATCAGTTTTAGATATATATTTTTCTTTAAATTTAAACGGTGTTTGATACAACAAATTAATAAAAGGTTCTCATATTGTTCTGATATATCTGGTGAGGGTAGGTTTTTGTGTGATACACTTCGTTAATTATTATGTCAATCGTATCAAGAACCGGTACATTTATGAACAAAGATTCTACATCAAGTGAGGCGAATATATTAGTGGCTTCAAGTTTTAAGTTTGATAATTTATATAATGTTTCATTATTTGATTTAACTATGATGGTCAGATAATGCTGTTCAGATATTGGGCAATTTCGTGTGTAACCGTTCAGCACATAGATATTACAGGTCTCAAAGGTGAATTTTCTGTTTGGAAATTATTAGAATCCATATATATATATATATATATATATATATATATATATATATATATATATATATATATATATATATATATATATATATATATATATATATATACCATATCTTTATATATATATATATATATATATATATATATATATATATATATATATATATATATATATATATATATATATATATATCTAGTATAAATCAGTTCTTTTAATTTTGTCAGAAATTCTTTTGTTTTTATTTCATAAACGATTCTGTTTAATGCTATTATTATTATTGTGTGTGTGTGTGTGTGTGTGTGTGTGTGTGTGTGTTTCCGTGAAACTGAAAGTATTAAACTGTTAATTGTTATAATGGCTGTTTTATAATAAAAATAAAGAAATAATTTGCATTATAATTACGTTATACATTTGTTTCCGAAGCTGAAATATATTTGTTTGTCATGTGTTGAGCCTACATCTTATGTCTTTACGGTACTTTACCGTATAGCATTTGGAGGTTAAATTCATTGGAAAAGTGGTATATTTTTATTCTCCAAAAGCAAGCGAAAAAAATTGTTGAAACAAAAAAATGTTTACTTCTGTACAACTCTGTAGCACCTAATCTAGAGTCAGAGTCAGAATTTTAGTTGGCTGCTGGAGTCGGGGTGCCGGTCGGAGTCGAAATTTTACCTTTGTTTAAAAGTGGAGTCGGGTCGAATTAAAATTTTTGGTTTAGGTGAGTCGGAGTCGGAGTCGAAAATTTTTTGTTTCAGAAAAATTAGGTCGGAGTCAGGTCTCAGAATTCGGGTCAAAATCAAATTTAATTTAAAAGATTGGAGTCGGGCGGGTCGAAAAATTTATTTCACAGGCTCACTTGGCCTATTATATATACATATATATATATATATATATATATATATATATATATATATATACCATATATCCATACTCCTCACACCTCTTACTCTCTGCTGCTCTTTCTCACTCTATATATGCACTCTGCTGCCCTGCTCTCACTCTCATAACCCTACGCCCATACCCTCTCACCCTATACCGGGAGTAGATAATTACATGAAAGTGGTTAGCATTTACCGTTTACTCGTTACTTGAGAGAAAAAGGGTAGCGTTATCGTTATCGTTACATTTTAAAATTCTTTGAAGCGTTACCGTTACTCGTTACATGTAACGCGTTACTTTCGGTCAGTTTCGGGCTTAATTAATAGTTTACAGTTTTGGTACATGATCATATACATATTTACTGCTGAAGATTAAATCATTGAATTAACTAACAGTTTTTAAACTTTTATTCAAAAATTGCAATTTACATTACTATCATTGACCAAATAATAGAAATATACAATTTTTAAAATTTTTATCTATTTTAAGTTTCATTATATAAAGTTAGTGCAATAAATGATATACATTTATGGAATTTAGTGATACAATATTATCCATATTTAAATTTTTTATAATTTATTAATAAACGTAGAAGATTATCTCAATTGTGCGTCACTTTAGAACCCTAGCTAGCCGATCTTCTTTCAACATTGTTTGATATTATTGGTATGTAAAGTATTAGGAGTAGATATTATTAATATTAATAATGATATAATTAATAATAAAAATTGGCAGCAATAATGTATTATAAAGTTAGGTAATTATAATAATAATAATAATAATAATAATAATAATAATAATAATAATAATAATAATAATAGTAATAATAATGATCTATTTAAACATAGTTAATCACTTATTAATAAATGATAATAATTTTCTGTAACCATATAGAACATAAATAAAATTAAAAAAAGAAAGAAACACATAAACGATTTTATTTATAGTAACTTAATTAATAACATTACAAAAATATGAAGAATTACCTTTAAGAATAATTAGCCTTTCAAACATATTATCAGATAACTTGGATCTTTGGAGAGTGAATGTGACCCGCAAAACTGAATAACCTTTCTACAGGGGCCGGTAGTGGAGTATTGTAGTGCAAAAAGACTTTTTAACACAGGGATACCTATTAAGTGACTCTAGGGATCTGTCGTTATCCGTAAGGTATTTAAGCACTTCTATTTCTAGCTCATCTTTATGTAGATGACAAACTCTCGTATTCAAAAAAGTCATCTGGACTGCTACCTCCAGCCAAATCCATTACTTCGTTAGGCTCTTGAAATGTATTTGCTTGAACCTCATTTCTGACAGCCACGATTAGCATTTCCTGATACTTTTTCCTATTTTCCTCGGTATTATATTCGGGGTTTATGGCGAGCCATTTGATTTTGTGGTTAGGATTAGAAATAGATGCCAGAACTGCGGTGTTGGCCGAGATATGCAAACTAAGAAACTCCCGAAATCTATTCTCGAAACCTGAAGCTAATGCTGTAAGAAGAGGATGAACATGTCTAAGTAGAGACGTATTTAAGCGATTAAATTTTTTTTCAATCACTAGCAATGTTGGAAGCAAAGTTCCATAAAAACAGCTTTTATCACCCTGTAGCCTATCTAATGCAACAGCAATTGGTTGAAATACTAAAATGTACTCTTCAAGAAATTCAGTTTCAATGTCTTTGAAGCATGGGAGTGGCTGGATAAAAAATGGAAAAGCAAAAGTTGAAAGACTTGGAACTTACTGGTAAATAAAGAAGCCAATCCCTTTTTTCCTCAAGTACCATTGAAAGGTCTTTTAGCACTCTTTGAAGAGTAAATACTTGGCTAAGAAACACAATAAACGAAGACTTAATGGACTATGTAGGATAAGTATTCATACGTAGAATAATTAGTAAAGAAGTAAAAAATGAACAATTGGAAACCAATATATTGCTGAATTCGCTTGCTACCGAAATCAAGGCGTCTAATGCTAATTTAGATTTAATATTAGTTACCACTCAGGAAAACCCCCATAAATATTACAATACATCTAAAATACAATTTCGTAATTTATGCGAGTAAAAAAATCTAAAATTTTATAGAAAATTTTAATCTCAAACAACAGTGGCTACTAAAATATTAAAATTTTAATCGGAAATTATCCCCAAAATATTTTTTATTTCAAAGTTGATTTCATGCAGGTACATAAGATCATGCACAAATATACGGTTTGTATATCTTACATATATATATATATATATATATATATATATATATATATATATATATATATATATATATATATATATATATATATATATATATATATATATATATATATATATATATAAAAAAAGGCTTTATATATATATATATATATATATATATATATATATATACATATACATATATATATATATATATATATATATACTAACTATAATAATATATATATATATATATATATATATATATATAGATAGAAAGTACAATAGAAAGATATATGTGGAGAGATATATGCAGCTCTATATCATATATATATATATATATATATATATATATATATATATATATATATATATATATACATATATATACACGCACATATATATATAATGCACTATATTTTACAGTTACCGCTCACGACAGGACCCCTAATCTAGAGAGGAGGGTGTACTCATTTAACGATCGAGCAGGACAGAAGCCAGCTCAGGAGAGAATATCTACATTCTCCCACCGACAGTTGAGAACCTGGGACCGTCGCAATCTTTGGCTAGTGCTCTTCACTGCACCTACCTCTCTCTCTCTCTCTCTCTCTCTCTCTCTCTCTCTCTCTCTAACACTCTCTCTCTACCCTCTCTCTCTCTCTCTCTCTCTCTCTCTCTCTCTCTCTCTCTCTCTCTCTCTCTCTCTCTCTCCCTCTCCCACTCGAGATCTCACTCTTCTCTCTCTCCCACTCTCTTTCTATATATATATATATATATATATATATATATATATACCTATCTCTTGCATATACTTATATATATATATATATATATATCTCTCTCTCTTTCTCTCTCTCCCTCAGCCTTTTATCTATTAAGAGGTCCTGCTTACCACATTACAGTATATACATATATATATGTATATATATATATATATATATATATATATATATATATATATATATATATATATATATATATATATATATATATATATATATATATATATATATATATATATATATATATATATATATATATATATATATATATATATATATATATATATATATATACCACAATATATATATATATATATAATATATATATATATATATATATATATATATATATATATATATACATATATATATACATATATATATATATATATATATACTATTTTACATATAATATATATATATATATATAGTAATTATATATCTTATATATATTAATTATATATATATATATATATTACAATTTACAACCACTCCCAGGAAGGGTCAAGACCCTGTCAGCGGGGCCAGCACTCTTCTGAATCTTCCTCTATCTTCCGAAACTCCATCTTCCCTCAGCTCCTGCATCGACGGCAATCCATGTCTTCTCAATGAGTCCTCCACCAAGCTTTCCCCATCTCTTCCTAGGTCTTAATCTTGGTCTCGTTTCCTCGGTCTCCACTCCCATTTTTGTTACTCTCCCTCTGCAGCCTCTCCAGGTGTCCCCACCTCAATCTAGCTGCATTCATCTTATTATAATACCATCACTCCAACCTCCTCCTTATTCTTTCGTTTCTCTGTCTGTCTCGCTAGTCTTTTCCATTATCGCTCTCAAAACGTACATCTTCGCCGACTGTATTCTACTATCCTCTCTTGTTGTCGTACTCCATGTCTCTGCCACATATATTAAAATCGGTGTTAACACACATTCAAAGATCACCCATTTCACCTCCACACTCATTTGTCTATCTTTCAGTATGGGTATACACTGCTCTTACTGCTCCCCCATACTGAACATCCTACTTATGATCTCTTGTACATTTCCTTCCTCTCTTCCAAATACTCCACCCAAAATGTTACATATCTTCTTTATCTCAGTTCCCTCCACCTCTATTCTCAACTCTCTTACCTTCTTCTCTACTGACCACCATGATCTCAGTCTTTTCTGCGTTTATAGTCAAGCCGGTCTCTCTCAGCCTGTTGGCAAAACATATCACCACCTCTCTCCAACCTTTCTCCTTCGCTACTCTCTAGCACGCCAAGTCATCACATATGACAAAATATCACCATCCAATCTCCGATTTCTTCTCTCACTTTCTTTATCACTACATCCAGATACGATACAAACAAAATTGGTGACAACACGCTTCCTTGTTTAACTCCTGTTCTCACCTCGAACCATTTCTTATTATCATATTCTGTTCTTACATTACATTTGCTATTCCTGTACACAAACTCTCCAGAGCTCCTCTCAACTTTTCTACCTACTGCATATTCTCTCTCCAGCACTCTCCAAAGTCTCTCTCTAGGAACTGAATCGAAAGCTTCAAATCTATGAAAGCTATATATGCTCGTTTGTTGAATTCCCATACCTTTTCCAACGTAATTCTCAAGCGAACAAGAGATCCGTCGTGCTTCTATTCTTTCTATATCCGTGCTGCTCTTCCCCCAGTCTGGGCTCTACTACTATTCTCAACCTTTTCTCTAAAATTCTCTCATATGTTTTTGCCAGATGGTTCAACAAGGAAATTCCTCTGTAGTTTTGCAGTCTTTTGTATCTCCTTTTCCCTTATATATTGGCACTATAATTGACTTTCCCCATCCTTCTGGTACTACTCTCGTTCCAACACATATTAAACAGTTTCAAAATTTCTTCTTTCAATTTTCTCTCCTTCCTCTTTTATCAATTCTTCTCACGTCAATTCTATGGGTATCCCATCTTTACCAGGTGCCTTACCGTTCTTCATCGCTTTGAGCCACCTCTAATTCTTCCATAGTTATCTCCTTCCCCTCCTCATCTTCCTCTCCCTCCACCATCTCTTCTTCCTTGATCAGTTCACTGAAGTACTCCGTCCATCTCCTGTTTGTGTCTATTGATTTCACAAAACCTCTCCTACTTGATTTTGCACACTTTCCTCTTTGATCTTATATTTTTGCCAGTCTAAAAATCTTTTTCCTTTCGCCCTCCCATCTTTCATCATTTCTTCCGCCTCTCTCTTTGCAGCCTCTTCTTTACTCTTCTTTTCACTCTATCTGCCTTGCCTCTACATACTGAGCCCTTGTTTGTACGGTTCTATTTTCAGCCACCTTTTCATCAATACCGTTTTCCTCTTTATTGACTCCTTCACTTCTTCAGTCCATCACTTTGTGTGTCTTTTTCTTCATTCCTCCTACCCATCTTTTTCCTAGAGTCTCCTCCTACCCTTCTTATCGTTTCTTGTATCTCCTCCATTTCCTACTCTTTCTAATTGTTCTAAGAATCTTCATTTATTTTTCTAACTATATTCCCTTTTCCTTTGTCACATTCCTTCTTCAGTGATTCCACTTTAATCATTTCTCTTTTCTTTATTCTGCAGCTTTTCTTCCTTCACCACCAGGTCCATCATCAACAATCTATGATCCGAATCCATTGTTACTGCAAGCATTACTTTAACATTCCTTATTATCTACTATCAGATGATATTATATAGTCTATAATAAATCTCTGATCGAATTCTCCTGTGATATTATTTCATCTATACCTTGCAAACCTATGTGAGTCCCTTCGTTGAAAAAAAACCATTCATGATCTTCAATCCCTTCCTCAGACAGAAATCTATCAGCATCTTTCCTTCAATATTTCTTACCTCCTCTCCATACTATCCTACCATTGTCTCCACCCCGTCTCTTCTCCATCCCACTCGTGCATTGAAATCTCAATCAGAAACAGTACATCCTCTTCTCTTCTTCCGTCTTCTACATTCTCCTCCAACATTTCCATAAACTGTCTTTTTTCCTCTTCCGAGCGAGTGTCCCTGTTGCGGCGAATATACCTGATAAAAGTGGTACCTCTTTGCCTTGATTTTAAAAAAGTGCATCTTATAAGTCTTTCGTGTAAGACTTCTCTAGTTTGTATGAACGGGGACATCTTCTGCTCTATTATGAAGCCTACTCCATGCTTTCTGATTCCCTCCTCTACCCCTTTATATATCAATACATATCCTCCTCCCATATCTCTTCCTCTCTCTTCTCTTCTCATTCGCATCTCTGCCATTCCCATCACGTCGATTCTCTTCTCACTCCAGAATCTTCTCCTCCTTTCCACCATACGTCGCAATATTAAGCGTGGCGCATCTAATCTTAAAAACATTATTCAAGTTCCTGGTCCAAAATCGTTTTCGGGGTCTGTTACCTAAAGGTCTGTCTACTTCCGAGGCTGGTCCTTGAGTATATATATATATATATATATATATATATATATATATATATATATATATATATATATATATATATATACTTTCTTATATATATATATATATATATATATATATATATATATATATATATATATATATATATATATATATATATATATATACCTGCTGTATATCTATTTTATATATATATAACATATATATATATATATATAAATATATATATATATATACTTAACTATATATACACACTATATATATATATATATACTATTCTTTATATATATATATATATATATATATATATATATATATATATATATATATATATATATATAACTATATACTATATATATATATATATATTTAAAAATCTGGAAAAACTAAAATTCGTTTCCATAAAAATAAAAAAAAATGTTAACACAGTGGAGTTCCGTGTGTAGGATGTAACGAGTAACGAGTAACGGAAAAACACCGTTACAAATAAAAAGGGTAGCGTTACCGTTACATCGTTACATTTTAAAATCGTTTGAAGCGTTACCGTTACTCGTTACAATTGTAACGCCCGTTACGTAACGCCGTTACATGTAACGCGTTACTGCCCACCTCTGTATATATATATATATATATATATATATATATATATATATATATATATAAATATCTGTATATATATTTATATATATATATATATATTTTCATATATATAAAAATATATATATATATATATATATATATATATATATATTTTTTTATATAGATAGAGAGATATATATATATATATATATATATATATATATATATATATATATATATATATATCTATATGTATATATATCTCGATGCTCTCCAACTCTGTATATATATATATATATATATATATACTTTTATATATATAAAAAAAATAAAAATAAATATAAATATATATATATATATATATATATATATATATATATATATATATATATATATATATATATATATATATATATATATATATATATATATATATATAACACCTTATTGTCACATATGTAATCTTTTAGTCTTCTTTCTCTCCCTTCATTTTCCAGATAGTTATCTCTTATCTTTTTGGTCACTACTCCAGTTCCTTTAAGCCTTTAAGTACTTTGTACGTACTTTCCCTCTCTGAAAGAGGTTGTCCTCCCATTTTTCCTATCACAGCCCTCACAGCCTTCGGGGCCTCTCCTCACCTGGCTCTTCAACCCACCTCACACTTCTTCCCGTGAATGAGGCACTGGATTTCAGGGGAGGAGTTATAAGGGAAAGACCGATGGAGTTGGGCGATTTCTCAGGGGACATGGATCAGATCTGCAAAAATGTTTTTCATTACAATATTGATAATACGGAGACCGTAGTTCTTCGTAGTGGACTAAGGACCTTGAGAGACTAGGGGCACAGTAGGAGAAAGGGGGCATGCCAAATACGTATAGGAAGGCATTCGTTCCAGTAAGGTTGTTAATTTTTAGTGGTATGGATTTTGCCTCGAAAGGTGGTTGAAGGTGCAGCTCACGACTGCAACATTTGAGAGGATTGATTCTAGTTGTATGGATGGTTTGGGCGTCATGTATATTTTGATTAAATATATTGGCGGGGTTATTAGTGGTTAAACTGCATGTTATTACTATAAAGTTATTAAAGATTGTAGTGTGGTTAGCATGTGCTTTAGCTATAGTTTATATATAGTTGTAAGTTATTGACAAGCCCTAGGGTGCGTTGTGGATTTGCATAAGCTATGGTGGCGAATTCTTGGCAAACAGCTTTTTGATGTAATTGTGCTAACACTTAGTACCAGAACTGGAAATACATTTGATTAAAAAAAATTTTCATAATGGCTAGAAAAATCAACCGGAAATCTTAAATTAGTGTAAAAAATTGACTATTGAATATATTGCATAACAAAAATGAAGAGGAACATAAACTGAGATAGCAGTGAAAGACAAATTGAAAGCAATTCATGAACTGTATATTAATCGAAGAATGGAGCTCTCAACTGATATAAATAATAAGGAACAACAATAAGATAACATTGTTTACTCCCTCTTGCTTCAGTGAACCATTAAAGAAGGAGTTCATACCACGTTCTGGCGAATCTGGTACAAGTAATCTGCGAACACCAAAGCTCTTGAGGTATACAAACAAGAAGTAAATTAATTAATGAAATTGCCCTTACTATGGTTATGATGACACACACAAACACAGGGGCATTCAAAGTAACGATTGGTACATCCGTATTGTTAGAAAAGATTCAACTGAAAAACACGCTGGTTATTTCAAAGAAAATGATGAAGATATTCACTTCACATTGTATTGTCAATTAATGACTTTGAAGCTGATTTGAGTTCAAGCCATTAAGGCTGTTAAGAATGTTAGTAACAAGCTTTTGAACAGAAGTTTACGCTGCCAGATGATGAGGCACCATCCTGAACTTGATCAAAGCAAAAACCACAACGGCACACACACACACATTATATATATATATATATATATATATATATATATATATATATATATATATATATATATATATATATATATATATATATATATATATATATATATATATATATATATATATATATATATATATATATATATATATCTACCTCCCTTTCCCAAGACTGGGGGTAAGGTGCGTGCCATGCACCGGAAACAGAAAAGTAGTAGAAGAATATGACACAAGTCGAAAAGAAAGCCCAGCCTTACCGCCCCTTTATAGGCCTACCTATTAGAAAGAACTCGTCGCAGCCAGAAAATCCACCCTAGAGCATCACGGGACCGCGACGGACCCTCACTATGGCATCTCGTCAGTGTGGGGTTCATCCCTTGGCCCAGGTGGGCCACAACCATACCCTCTCACAAAACCCCGCCATTCACTCCTATTATGCACCTTTTTTTCGCCTCTGCCAAACTCACATTTCTCTCCTCCAGACATTCTTTTGGCTCAATCCACTTTTCTTCGGTCTCCCAGCCGGGGGTTTCCCAACACTCATCACTATACATCCGCTTAACCAACAGACTATCATTTATCCTTTCCACATGACCAAACCATCTCAACGTACTTTCATTTATTCTCTCATTTACCTTTCACACTACACAACTCTCTACCACGTTCACTACTTATACCTTATCAATTCTTCCACCACACCTAACACGCCCCTAAGAGTGTCCATCTGAACACATTGAACCTTAGATCTATACATCTTGTTATTCAGACCATAGTCTCTCACTTTACTATACATTAACACGAAGGTAACAACATACCACATGTAAGACCTAGCCTTGCCAGACTTAGCCTTCCCATCCATTAACAGTTAATTGCACCAGCCACACCTTCTATCATTCACAACTTTTCTCTATATTCTGCATCATCCGTTCCCTTTTCGTCCAACATATGTCCCTAAATATTTAAACTCAGACACTTGTTCCAGCTGCTCACCATCTAACATAACTTCACTGTCCTCACTCACAACCTTACTCTTATCTACGTTTTCTACGCCTCCTTTTACACACCCTACCAAATCTCTTTACCAATCCTCTCAAATTCTCTTCAGATTCACCACACAAAACAAAATCATCCACACTGTCGTTCCCCGGAAGGCCAAGAGACCCCGACTCCTGCTATCGGGGCCCGGTCTACCCTTAGGGTACCCATTAGTTTAATTTTTTTTTTAAAACAAATGGAATTTGAAGAGATGGTCACCCCCTCCGGAGGGTCTCCGGGACCCCCGCTCTTTGGTATTTTGGTGTCACTGGGAATTCCTCCGCCTCCTAGGAGTATGGAAAACAATCCCCCATCACAATTCCCAAAACAAACTCAGACTTTGGGCCTAATGGGCGATGTGCTCTCTCTGCCAGAGGATGTTGCCAGAATGTGGCATGACCTTGATATTGGAGGAAAGCACGGCATTCAGGTGTATTAGTATTGACTCCCAAAGGGTATTGGCATTTAGCACAGGTATTGGTATTGGTATTGGTCAAAATGTGTCAATACTGTTCATTCCTATAATGTTAAAAAAAAGGGAACCCAAGTAACAAGGAATGTTAATGCTGAAACTTCCGTTCAGGAATTTTCTTTAGTCACTTTCTTTAAAATGGAGAAATTATTCTCAGATGGGTAACTATTATAAAAGAAGCCGCATCACGCCTATTCGGGATCTTTCTTGATAGGCAAGCGCGAATGATCAGTTAGAGAATTATCATTGTATAAAATTTAAATCTTATTGTGTGAGAATTATTTTCTTTTAGGTGATTTTGGTGAAAAAAACATGTTTGTTGCTGATTACGAATATGATACTTAAGTTTATAATTAAGTTACTAGTACTTTTCTAGTCATAGTGTGGATGTAACTTTTTTTCTTGTTTAAAAATAGTTTTTTTTTTTATCATAAAAGGAGCTTTGTTCATTTTATTAAGTATGAATTGGAAATATATTTTTATTATGCGTAATTGAATAAATGGTTATCTAAAAATTTGTTTATCTCTTCCTCCAAAGTAAACATTTATATTTCTTTAAGTTTCTAAAATATAAATAATAGGTGGTCTTTTTCATACAAAAAATTTACAATATAAAAAATTAATAGGAAGTATTGGTATTGGTATTGGCTGAAATTCCAGTATTGGTATTGGTAATTGCATGTATTGGTATTGGTATTGTTATTGGTATTGGTTCAGTTCTGAATACTAATATATATATATATATAATATATTAGCGCACATATATATATATATGTATATACTATATATATATATATATATATATATATATATATAATATATATATATATATATATATATATATATATATATATATATATATATATATATACTCTTATATATATATCGGTGATGGGCGGATATCCGGCAACTTTGGTTCGAATCCGAAGATCGAATCCGTGTGTGTGGAGATGTTCGAATCGAATCGAATCCGAATCCGTGTGGTAAGGAATTCTCGATCGAATCGAATCCATGCAAAAAGCTAGAATCGAATCAGATCCAGTTCGAATCCTTCCAATGATTTTTACAACATTAAATACAACCAACTAAAACTTGACAAAATAGTTCTTTTCAAATATTTATGGAATATATAAAGAAAATTGTTTTTTATTTTTTTTTTTTTTTGCCTACGATATGCATATTTATTTACATGTTAAATAATAATTTTATATTAATATATATATATATATATACATATATATATATATATATATATATATATATATATATATATATATATATATATATATATACTATATATATATATATATATATATATATATATATATATATATATATATATATATATTATATATATATATATATATATATATATATATATATATATATATATATATATATATATATATATATATATATATATATATATATATATATATATCTCGTCGTCTATATTTTTGGATCATCGATCGATCGGAATTATGCATGGGTTCCGATATATCACCATCACCATCCTTATACGACTTTCGGTAGTTTATAAAACGCAGTAATTTTCCAAATTTATTTCCCATTCACACAGCATTAAAAGATAGTTCCATGAACTAAAGATAATCACATGAACCTGTTTCAAAAATACAGATAAAATCAAAAAATATTATAATATAAATATAAATAATTATTTAGTTAAAAATTAGTAATTATTAAAATATTATTATATTAGATAAATTAGTTTTTTACTTTAATTATCATTTACATATTTTTACTTTAAACAATGAAAATTCAATATTTATATTTTTCATAAATCTTACAGCAATAACATATTCAGGCAAAATATTTATATATATATATATATATATATATATATATATATATATATATATATATATGTATTATATTTTTATATATATATATATATATATATAACTCTTATAATTATATATATATATATATATATATATATATATATATATATATATATATATTTCATGATCATTCAAATATATTCATAAAATTATATTATATCAAATTATATTAAAAATTACATAGAATTATATTATAAAAATTATAAAACAATTATATAAAAATTATATTATAATTACATTTTTATTAATTATTAAAGAAGTATAATTCATTAAAGGAAATCTGACAAAGCTTTTAATATTACAATTCATTATTATTATTATTATTATTATTATTATTATTATTATTATTATTATTATTATTATTAATATTAATATTATTATTATTATTATTATTATTATTATTATTATTATTATTATTATTATTATTATTATTATTATTATTATTATTATTATTATTAATATTTATTATTATTATTATTATTATTATTATTATTATTATTATTATTATTATTATTATTATTATTATTATTATTATTAATATTATTATTATTATTATTATTATTATTATTATTATTACTACTATTATTATTATTATTATTATTAATATTATTATTATTATTGATACCACTGCCAATATTGTTGTATTGTTATTATTATTGTTATTATTAATTTTCTAAAACAAAACAACACTTGTCATTGCTATCAATAATCATAATATGAATTATAATTGTTTTTCATTATAAATTATAATTAGGTAAAAATCATTAATAACACTTTTAATTAAAATTATTATAATAATTAAATGTCAATCATTTACCTTTGTTTCGTAACCAGAATTTTCGAGTATAGCCTTATATTACATCTTGGCGCCTATAATAATTATTTTCCTGTATTATTTTTAATTATTAAAATAAAAAATAAAAATAAAAATAATGATAATATATATTAAAATATAACCATATATATATAATATATTATACATATATTTATATACTTAATATATATTATAAAACATATTGTTTTTATTTATAAAGATATTATTCCCCAATTTCAAATAAACTGTTTCTTTAATATTATTTGGAACTCTAAGTATTTCACTCCTCCCTGAATCTGATTTTAACTGCCTAACAAATATCCTAAGTTTAAAAGCTTGTTATCCCATAGTCTGTAATGTTCCAACTAATGGCGATTCTAAGATTGTAAGCCCTTATAAAACATACTAGTCCCTCCATCTCTTATTCTTTCTCCCTCCACGTTCTCTCTCTTTCTCTCTCTGTCTCTCTCTGTTTCTGGGGAGTATCTTAAAGAGGGGTTTTTTAGGGGATGCAGATGAATCATCCCTTCGGATTTTAAATGCGGGGTTGTTCTCATAGGGGTTTTCGGGGAGTCTTACGAAAGTCATAGATATATTTTTTATTGGTCATAAAGCGGTAGAGTTTAAGCTTAAAGAAACATAAAAGTGTTCCAATTGATAAACAAGTTACCAAATATTATGATATCATGGTGCCAATCGATTCAGAAGCCTAAACAAGATGAGATTTTAAGTGCTTAATAGACTTAAATAAAATTTAATGTCTTTTTATTTCAATATTCTATTATTGCAACATTATCTCCACTCCCGGAAATTGAAACCAGGATGGTTTCTTAAAACTGCACTTAAACATCTTGATTCAAATAATTCAAAACTAAAATATAAATTTTGATCATTGAAAATTTATGTTAGTTGAAGTCAAAGCTACTTTAAAATTTGGTTTTTATTCAATTTAAATTTTAATCTGATTAGATAAACTTGATATAAATTAATAAATTAGTTTTTTAATTAAAATTTGTTAGATGTTAACATCTTTATGAAATGAAGTTAAAATTATTAATTAAATCTATTGGTCTTCTGGATCAATTCCATGAATGTTAGTAGAAGAAAAGTTTTACGTCACAATGTAAGATGGTCAAAGGTGTACAAAAGATTTTGTCTTTACAGTACTAGGTTAACAAAGTTACACGAAGGTACATTTATAAAGCATTTTAGCAGTGCTTAAGGATTAATTAAAACATTAACAAATCACATAACAAGAATACGTTTGGAAGTCATACACAAAATAATTTGAGAAAAATATTAATAAGCAAGCAATTTGTGAAAGCATTAGTATGGTAAGACATTTACAATTTGTAAACATATAATGAAGCAAGCAATACGTAATTTGTATGTAATGGGGTGAATCATCAAGAAGTGTAAGCCATTGTTCTTTTTATTTTTGGACGAATTACGACGTAATCATAGGCATTTCATTAGTCAAATCAAACAATCCAATGGTAAAAGAATGGGTTTTCTGTACTGTATGACAGTGTGTGAGCTGACAGTTTTTATATAGAAAAAACTTGGTTACCTTGTTTCTTGGTTGAATGTAAAGCAATGTCTATCGGTCTGTGGGTTATGTTAGTTATATATAATCATCCTATAAAAATTAAATTATAATCTGATTCGGATCATTCTAACGTTATATGAAAATATTTTAGTTTAAGAAGGTCGCCTATTAATACGTTAAAATGATTAAAATTTTTGGGTTAGGGTTGTTGGGTGGATTATAATTACAATTATGAAGTTATAGGATTATTTTTTAATTAAACGTTAATTAAAAGTTATAAATTATTTATTTTAGTAACTTTGTTAAAATTAGTTTAAAATTATAATTGATTTTTAATATTATTTCTTTTAAAATTAAAAAAGAAAAATATTTTTCAATCGTTTCTGATTATTTGAATTTTAAAACTACTCTAAAATTAAATGTCCATTAATACTTTTATGTTTTCAAAAAGTAGAAATGCTTAATCTAATAACTGGGTACTGTTGTTTTAAAACTTTAGTTAAAAAGTTAATTTTTATATAATGAATAAAATAATAATTTTTATATAATGAATAAAATAATAATTAAAAGATAAAAATTAAATTTTAAAATTTAAATTTTAATTTTAAAAGTTTCTGATTATAATGAAAATTAAAATTAAAAGATTTTTAATAAAAACTCTGATTATATAGCATAAGGCTAATTCTTAATTAAAACAAAATTAGAATGAATTAAAATTAGATTCTGAGTAATTAAAAATAAAAATTCTAATATTAATAAAATATATAATCAGCTTTATATAGCATGAGGCTAATTTTTAAAGTTAAAAACAAAAATAAAATGAACTTAAAAGTAATTCTGAGTAATGGTAACTTTATAATTAAAAGTAATTCTGAGTAATGGTAACTTTATAATTAAAAGTAATTCTGAATGTGTCTATTTTATTATTAAACAAAACAAAAATTTCTAACTAAATTTTTAGTTTTTTATAGATTTTCTTTAAATAAAAATAAAAAAAATAAAAATAAGTTACATGAAATAACGTTCCAAAAAAAAAGTTTTTCGATTTTTATTTAATTTTTATTTAACCGAATAATTGGGACCCCTAGCGGGTAAAAAGAAAAAATTTTCCCGAAATTCTAATAATAAAATATAAGAGAAAAAAAATGTAAAATATACAAACAAAAAAAAATATGTAAAGTTTTTTGTAATAAAACTTAAACCTAAAGATAAAAAAGAATGTAAAATGTGTAAAGTTTTTTATATTTTGTAAAGTAATGTAATAATAAAAAACTTAAATCTAAGGATATAAAAATATGAAAATATTAAAAATATTTATTTACAACATACTAATTAATGTTCTTGGAGTTAATTAGTATAGTTCCAACTTCATGATGTTTTCTAACACAATTTCATCGAGTTCTGTGTAACTCAGATGATATAAATCCTGATGTTGATTCTTTCTCTTCAAGTCAAAGACCTGATGTTGCTTCGTTTCTTCTTTGTAACTTTTGAAGTTACAGTCTTGATGTTGAATCTTTCTTCATGTTCGGACCTTGCTAAGATTACTAATGAGGTTCTTTTTGAAGAATCTCTAATCAATGGTATCTTTTCAAATTTCCTGATTACATCATGGAAATTGTTTTTTTTAAGTTGTTTCAACTATCTATTTTATCTTCCAAAAAGTTTTCAGATGAAAGTGGCCACCAATCAACTTAGTCCTTCTGATAGATGATAGATATTGAATGAAAAGATTTTTATGGTCCAAGTTATAAACTTTTTATTTTAATTCTAGGGACTTCTGTCATCATGTTTAACTAGAAATCGTTTCTAAATTTATCAAAAATTTTATTTACAATAAACCTGAATAAAAATAATGGAATTAATTGGTAAGATTGGAAGAGAAATGTTCATTCTTTATCTTCTTTGTCCAATTAATATTCCATTGTATTATCTTAATATTAAATAGGAACTATTTAGGTTGATCACATGTCTTTTCATGATATATGTTCTATCCGAATAATTATTTTCAAAGAACCAATTTCAAGTGTTCTTTGATATGAGTTTAGTAAATAGAAAACTCATTAATATTTCTTAAGTTTAATCAACTTATGTACAATAAACTATGTTTTTATATTTTTCTTATATAAAAATATAAAAATATAAGAAGGCACTTATATTTCAGGTAATTGGTGGAATTTATTGAGAATCATATGGAGAATTGCTATGTTCAAATCTTCAGTTTTCAGTGGTAGTTTTCAGTCACTCAATTCTTCTATTCTCAATATTTTCATTTTTTCCACCTAAACTTTCAAGTTTCTAATTCTAAACTTACAAGTCTTTACTACCTCAGGTTATTCAATCCCATATTTACAATTTTTTACAATTCTGAGGTAGACTTTATGTACATTTTTGGTCAAAACCAAATATTTTTATTACAATTTTTAGAATTTCTAGGACTAAAGAAAACTAGGATTATATTTTTCTAGAATTAAATTCTGTCTTTTGGGTGGAGAATATTTCAATATGTTTTCCTAATTGGGAAATATGATTTATTCTGATTTATTTTCTTGTTTTCTGTTCTAAAAATTTATTAATGAATAAATTTTATCTAAAGCGATTAGACAATCATAGTGTCTTATACTTCCTACCTCTCCTCTTAACATTCTTATCATTCTAGAACAAAACTGAAGTTTTATGTTCTGTTTGTAATTATCACATTCAATTTGTGTCAGGATAATCTGATTGTTCTCTTGTAATATCTTTTCTAAATTTAACAATCTTGCTAGTATCTGTTTACCAGCAGATGTTAGTATCTGTTTGATGACATATGTTTGAAACATATGTTAGTATCTGTTTCTACAATGTTTCTTTTTAAAGTCTTCACTTAAAATATGTGAAGTTTCTGTTATATTTTTCTGCTAATTTCTTGTAAAATATGTATGGTTCTTTATCCTATACATATATAAAATATATTTTTCTTATATAAAAATATAAAAGATAATTTTCTGTAAAATATGTATGGTTCTTTATCCTATACATATATAAACGATTCTGTAAAATATGTATGGTTCTTTATCCTATACATATATAAAATATATTTTTCTTATATAAAAATATAAAAGATAAATTTTAAACATATTTCTGCAATAAATATGAACTATAACTATATGTGTTATTTATATTTTCTGATAAATAACCTATAATTTCAATGTGTTTCTGTTTCTGTAGTAATTCGGTAACTTGAAGATTTAATTTCTTTTCTTGTTGTTCTGACGGTTCTTATGAAATCAGTTTTCATTATTAGTTCTCTAAATTCCTAAGTTTTCTGAGAGAAGAAGGCATTCCACCGGAAATTTAAAAACTTTACGTTTATAATCTTTTGTTTCTTGTTTTCCAACTAAGTTATTAAATATTTGAAGGTTTATATTATAATCTCTGTTCAATGAATGAACTTGTTACTGTTATCCTTGCCAAGATTGATTCTTGTCAGGATTGCTGTTTCTAGGTCTGTTATTTTCCATTTTCGGGCTATCTTAACCCTTTACCATATTTTCTTTTAATTTATGGCACTAATTACTCTTTCATTATGGAGAAATAGAAAACACAAGTGATTTTAAACACACCTTTCGACCCTTATGGCAGCAATTGGGCTTAAAATCAGAGTTCCTACTCTCCTTATTAACTGAAATTATTTTCCAAAGTTAATTTCATTAATTAAATTCTAAATTTTCTTTTCAACCTGAAAAGTTACTTAACTAAACATAACAATTTTAATGCCTAAAGAGGCTTTTCCTTAAACCTAAATGAAAGTTTTCATTACTTTCTTTATTTTATCGACGAGTTTCTCAAAGGTAGCAACCAACGGTATATATTCCTTGTAAAATCTTCACTGTAGATTTTACAATTCCTGAATGGTTTACTAGAACTCCTTGGTGAATAATCGGCTTATCCTTTCAATCTATGAAATTCCTGATTATTTCTGAGTTCTGAATTAGTAAGGATTTTCTGTCCTTTTTCACAGATGAGTCTCGAATGATTCTGTATGTTGTTTTCTGACAGAATTATTAAAAAGTTTCGTCTCCATATTGTTGTCTAAATTATCACAACTCTTGACCTTTAACTAACCTTTTCTATGCTAGTATTTATAAAAGAACCTTTTTTCTGTTCTTTATATCTACCCCTATCTTCCTCTTAATCAGGGATAGGCCTGCTTGGCTTTCATTTAACTTTTCAATGAAGTGTCCAGATTCATTTAAAAGTAAATTCTGTTTCTTATCTAGGGTCAAATGTTGTTTAAATTTATGCAACTGGAAAACTCACTTTGAATGGTCTTTCCAAATACTAATAAAAATGAACAAGAATGTAATTAATTAGAGTTCTTGAAAGCTATCAATGAAAAAGTTCCTATCTAAAAAGGTGTCCAATCTTTTTCTCTGTAGGTTGTCTTCTTTGAATCGCAATACAAGAGGTCCTTTTAAATTCATCTTGTGATGTTTTATTTTTTCTTATCAGATCTTTTCTGATAGTATGATCTCTTGAAACTTAAAACTAAAGAAAACTATCTATCCTTTATTTGGAACCTTCTGTTTCAAAAATGTTAACTTAGGTTTCTTTTCCGTAAAGCCCTAATGGTTAAATAGAATAAAAATTCTTATTTTCTTTCTTTTTGCTTATCCTATAAACTATGTAGGAATAAGAAAATATGTTATTTATTAACATTTGATTAAAATAATTAATAAATAAACATCTTTTATCAATGTTACATGATTAAGCACCTATTTGTCTTATCATGCTTTTCTAAAAATTGATGTAAAGTTCAAAGTTATTTGTTCCAAGGATTAGTTTTCATTTCTGATTTCTGGTTCATGGAATATTTCAAAAGATATTTCCAGCTTCTTCTATAACATTTGCAAAAATGCCTGTTTTATTCTCCTAAACCTTCTGTAAAAACTTTTGTCACATGAGCCTTTTGAAAATTTATGAGAATAAAAGTTATTAAGATATAAGCTTTGGTATCCTTAAAGTTCTTCGATGATTTGAGCAGTTTTGCTAAACTCTTTGCAAAATTAGTGCAAAATGATGTTTGGTAATTTTCAAACAAAAGACTGTTAATCTAAATTTATTTCCTAAAAGATAAGGAAAATGAAAAAATGTCATATAAATTCTGTTTTCAAACTTCAACTTTTCTTCAAAGTTCTATTTTAAAATTTGCTAGAATAAAATATTATTCTAGTATTCTATCTAGATTTCTTGAATTTCAATTTTAAATCTAAGTACTTCACTATTCTTCTTATAATATTGAAGTGGTAATTAATTTCTTTGTCTGAAACCTTCCTTCAATTTAATACTTAAGTTGGATTATGTAACCTCTTTTTCTTAAGAGTTTATATTTGAAAAATATCAATTTTTTCTTAATATTTGTTCATGATTGACTGTTCTTTTTTATTCGAGATTCTTCTTTAAAATCTCTTTTCCTCCTAAAGGATTATCATTTTTATTAATCCGATATTAATTGGATATTAATTAACTTTTATTCCAATTAATTTTTAATTTAAAATATAATATTTCTGTGGAGTAATATGTTCTCCTTTGCTGTCTGTTGGATGAAGGACAATGTTCTTCATTTAATTTGCTTATAATTGGTTATGTGGAATATTTTTCTTTACCTTACTTCATTTCTCAAAGCTGAAACTTATAAATTCTGATTTATGGAATCTAAACTCTAAATTTCTGTTTTTATAAATATATATATATATATATGTTTAAATATATATATATATATATATATATATATATATATATATATATATATATATATATACTATATATCTTTACTATATATATATACTTTCTCTATATATATATATATATATATATATATATATATATACCACATATATATATATATATATATATATATATATATATATATATATATATACTATATATATATATATATATATATATATATATATATGTTTATTAATATTGTTTAAATAAGGGGTAAAATTTACAAAGAAAGTTGCTTGAAGCGAAAACAGTAATTTTCAGAAATTTCCGATTTTCTCGCTTTGGGTCTTGGGTCAAAAATACTATTTTCCCACAAGATTTTGGCAAATTTTATGAATTATTAACTGTACTTCATATATATATATATATATATATATATATATATATATACTATATATATATATATATATATATATATATATATATATATATCTGTGATTTTGTTGTAGGAAATTTGTTTTCATGCGTGTATCAGTGTGAGCAAATTTAGAAATTTTTTGAATTTCATCTGAAATCTAAGTCTTATGTTTATTCTTCCCTTTTTTAATGATCCTTCTTGATCAGAGAAGATATAATTTCATTATATATTTTAATGAAGTATTATCAATGGGGGAAAAAATTAAATCTAAAGAAATTTATTAGAGGATGGGTAATTATCTGTCTGTTATATCCATCTTCTTTTCTTCATTAATGTTACCGTTTTTATTGTTCCATTCTCTTCTCAAAGAGCTTTTTCATCAACACTATTTTTTTATCACATTGAATAAAATTAAGTTAGTTTCTTAAATGTAATTGTACTATTATTTTATCGTTTGTACTTGTTTTGAACATTTGTACTACTTTAAACACAGTGTTATTTGTTTTTTGGCTAAAGAAGAGGTCTGTCCTCTCTTACTTGCCTAAATATTTCTATATTCGTTAATTGTTGTGGGGGGAGGTGTATTCACATCTCCTTCTTCCCCAAGTACTTCTATAACTACAACAATGTCTTCTGGTTCTTCTTCTACTTCTTCAGACACCTCAATAATCGGTGTTAAGATAGAAGGAAAATATTCTAATACTTGAATCTCTGAATCATCAAAACCATGTGGATATTCTTCCATATTCGAATCATCATTATTCATGAAGTGGTCTAAAGGGTTCATTAGGAGTTCATTCTCAATAGAGCCGCCGTATAACTGATCCATAAGTGTTTGCGTCTTCTAGTTCCCTCGACAGAAATATCACTTTCAATATCTCCTAAATTAGATAATTGAACATAGTGATTCATTAAATCAATAGCTTCTAATGAAGAATTATTCAGGGTAGTACAATAATCATGATCTACCATATGATCATTGTTAAGAAATTCTGCTGGGGATTCTGGATATTCATTATCGTTATTGAAAGCTTCACTTTCGTTAGAAATACCCATAATAAAATCTATAACTTCTGGTTCTTCTAACCATGATCCTCCATTTCATGACCATTGCTAAGAAATTCTGCTGGGGATTCATAATCGTTAGAAATACCCATAATATAGTCCATGGTTTCGGACTGTTCCAGCCACTCTAACAAAGATAAAGTGTCTATTGAATCTTCAAAATCTTCTTCGTAATCAAGATCTGAAATATCCATATCAATAAACCAATCAAAATCATTGTTATAATCTCTTGGCGGTAATTCTGAAGGAATATCTTGCATACGATATACAGTAAAATTATTGACAGGGGTATACATGTCACTATGACATTCTGTAAAAATATAACCCATATCTTCAACTGTTGGGACAGTTCCATCAATTGTCCATGGTATAGTAGGCATTCTGTAGGAATATTGTTCTTCAGTAACAGTATCTCCATTATTTCTGTTGCTAGAAGGAGTTCTTGTTTGTTCCTCTGATAGGAAACTTGGTGGTTCATTATGAATCCAGCTATAATAATCTATAGCTTCCTCAATATTACTATACAAAGAAGCAAGTTGCTGTAACATTCTTTCGTCTTCTTCTCGGTCTTCACTACTTCTCTTCATTGTGGTGAAGCTATTTATTGTAGTTTATCAATTTATTTAGATGATGAGGAATAAATATTCCTATTTATTTTAAAATTATTGGTTCAAAGTTCAAAGTCCATCTTAAATGTCTCTAAAGAATGAAGAATGAACTATCAAAAGAAGTTTCTAAAAATATAAAAAACTAATCAAAAAATATTTTTCCCATAGATAATCTGTCCTTAATTGACTTATCTCTTTTGGCTCAATATTTTCTATGTTTGTTCTGGGTTCCTAAAATTGCTCAATATTTTCTGCAATTTAAATTTCAAACAATCCTATTGTTGTACTAAAATTTTCTATAAAATATTTTCTAAGGAAGTGTTTCAGATCACTAATGTTCTTCAAATATTCTGTTCTGTTATCTGTAGCATTTTCTACTGCTTTTCTTATAATAATTTTCTTAGTCTTTTACAGTGTAACTGTTTCTATTTTTCTTTAAAATTATTACTATGTTTTAAGAAAATATTTATATAGTGTTTTTTTAAAACTAAAAAAAAAAAAAACATGAAGTGTTTCTATATAATTAATTAAAATCTTTCACAAGTGTTTATCACTATATTTTAATTAATATTGTCTATAAAAATTTTAATCACTTTGTTATTAAACTTTTCTAAGTTCACAAAGATTTAAACTCTGATGTCTTTTTTATTTAAAACTATCAATAAGTTCACAAAGATTTAAACTCTGATGTCTTTTTTATTTAAAACTATCATTATCAAAAACAAAAATGTTTCACTAAATTTTTCTGTGTTCATATTCTATTAAATATTTTGTTCAATAAAATATTAAATATTAAATTTAAATATTAAATATTATTAAATGAATGCTAAGTCATTATTAATTGTATTGTCAATCACAATTAAAAAAAAATTAATAATTAAAAATTAATAATTAACTAATTAAATGAAATTTCTAATCACTTAATATTTTCTGATATAAAATACTAAATGTAAACTATTTTAACGAAAATGTATAAAATATTTTTATTAAGTCTTGTTTTCACTAATTGTTCCTTATTGTTCTATAAAAATAGAATATATTTTCAATGTTCTAATTGATAATGAAGTTTTCTTAATTAGTTTGTTCTCTGTAACTAATAAGATAGTAGGTTTATTACCCCTTTTCTAATCGGGTATGTTCTTTAAATGTTCTAGGTCATCTTTCTTGACCTTGTCTGTTAAAGGTGAACTGTGACCTTTGTCTGTTCTAATGTTCTTTTGTGTCAAAGGTGAACTATAACTCTAGTTTGTTCTAAAGTTCTTTTGTTCTTCAAAATTGTTCTATATTTTTCTAAGTTGGAATCAATCAATTTATATACCAACAAATTTATTTTTCCAATTCTGTTATAATTTGTGGTTTCTAGAATCTCGGTTGTGGTAGAATAATTTTTAAAAATATTTTAGGTCAGTAAAATAAATTTTCAATTTTCTGGATCTAACTTTAACAATTCTGTTATTTTTTAGGTCAAAGAAAACAATTTCTGATGTTTTAGGTCAGAAATAAAGTAATTTTCTGTATTCTGGGTTAATTAGGGCAATTTCTGGGTCGGTGACCTTTTTGTGACCTTTTCGTGACCTTTTGACCTTTGGTCCTTTTGACCTTTGGTGACCTTTGGTGACCTTTTTCTTAGTGACCTTTTTCTGGGTGGTCTGGGTCTTGTCTAAAAGGATTTTCCTCACTTTGATAATTTTTAATTATATTTTTGTTAAATCACAGATTTTCGATAATTAAAAAAACACTTATTTTTTAATTCACTCAAAAAAGAAAAAAAAAACACTTTGGCTTCCTAAGCCACACTAAAAAACCGGATTCGAAACAAAAATATTAAAAATATCACTTAATATTTTTCCTAGGGGTCAAAAGGTTATTCTCGCTTACCTTATGACCTTTCAAAAATTTTCCAACGATAAATATTCTCGGGGCTACGACAAATAAAATTAATGCCTAATTATAATGAGAAAGTGATTTGTACATTATGAAAAATTAAAAAAAAAAAAAAAAAAAAAAATACATAATAAAAAAAAAAAAACAACACAACAAAAAATATATATATATATATATATATATATATATATATATATATATATATATATATATATATATATATATATATATATATATATATATATATATATATATATATATATTTTTATATATATATATATATACCATATATATATATATATATATATATATATATATATATGTGTGTGTGTGTGTGTGTGTGTGTGTGTGTGTGTGTTTAAAAGGGGTATAGCGCACTACGCACGTAAATGGAATGCATGATTTCGGTCATTGAGCCAAGTTGAATTCGCCCTTGTGAATGACACTCTTGCGTCAACGTCCCTTCCCAATGCTTCCACGCATTCAGTGCCATTTTCCCTTTCCCCTTTTACTCTTACTCCTCCTTCATTCAAGTCTTAGTGAGTGAATGAATGCTATACATTTTTACGATCTGCTGATCCCTCAAAAATTGAACTCAATTCATTTCTACGAATATAAACAAGAACGTAATTCAATGAACACATTTTTTATTCAACAACTATTTTATGCTTCGATTTATGAATTTCTGCTGCTGTTTTTGGATTTTACTAATCTATCGGAGAAGCGAATAATTACTTTAGTATGATAATTAAATAAAAAAAATTTATCAGAAGTGATTTACTAAGTCTACTCTATCTTTTAGTAGAATAAAAAAAATTAATTAATAACTTTTAATTAATTTATTGCAAGGTGTGAATTGCACGTCAATACTTAAAAAGCCTTCCACTTTGGAACCATACATAAAAATGCAATCAAGCTGATTTTATTATTTTTTGATAATTTTGCTTTAAAAAAAAAAAAAAAAAATAACAATAAAAAATAAAAAAACAATAGTGTCAAATTTCAAAAATAAAATTAATTTATTTAATATATTTTCTATATATTAAAAAATTTAATATTTAACGCCTTTAATAAATTTGTTTTTCACACTTTGTAATTTCTTTTATTTATTACAAATAAAAAAAACAACTAAATGGCCTTTTTATCTTTCTAATGGCCCTTTATGGTGAATTTTTCTGTCACCTCTGTTACAGCTTTCCAAATAGCTGTTAATGTGGTGAGAAGCATTAACATATGCTTTATTTATATAATAAAAAAAAACTTTTGTGTATTTATTATTGGAATTATCATACAGAATGAATATAATGCATATTAAAGTCTCACGACAATAATATGACATATACCACTTGTATATAATTCCCTATTCTACGTTATATTTAGTGTAGGGTCTGTCTGTATTTTTTGTGTAAAATACATTATATTTTATATGTAAGTATACTACCTTACAAAAGGAATTCTGGTTGATATTCAGTGAGGTTTACCCTCCACTGGAAACAAAGGTTCATTTATATAATAAAATTATAAAACTATTATCATAAAATTATATTATAGGTACGATGTAATTCACTCGCAAAGCCCTTACGATCCTTTGTCTTGTAGTCGTTACCAAACCACGATCTGGGAGCTTAAAAATGGAAGGAGATTTCGACTTCAATGATCCTGGAAAGCGAAGCCAATCTCGTCGGAATTATGCATGGGTTCCGACACTGGTATATCCCCATCAACATCCGACGTTGGGTATAATAAGTAAACGCTGCAATTCTTATCTTTTATTCAATCCTAAATCGATATATAGTTTCATGAACTAAAGATAATCTAATGAACCTGTTTTAAAAAACAAAAAAAAAAAAAAATAATATTTTATAAATATAACATATTAATTAAATTAATTAATTAGTAATTATTAAAATATTATTATATTAGATAAATTAGTTTTTACTTTAATTATCATTTACATATTTTTACTTTAAACAATGAAAATTCAATATTTATATTTTCATGAAACTTACAGCAATAACATATTAAGGCAAAATATTATATATATATATATATATATATATATATATATATATATATATATATATATATATATATATATATATATATATATATATATATATATATATATATATATATATATATATATATATATATATATATATATATATATATATATATATATATATATATATATATATATATATTTCATGAGTCATTCAATTAGATTCATTAAATATTATCAAATTTTATTAAATATTAAATTATATATTATAAAAATTATAAAACAATTATATAAAAATTATATTATAATTACATTTTTATTTATCATTAATTATTAAAGAAGTATAATTCATTAAAGGAAATCTGACAAAGCTTTTAATATTACAATTCATTATTATTATTATTATTATTATTATTATTATTATTATTATTATTATTATTATTATTATTATTATTATTATTATTATTATTATTATTATTATTATTATTAATATTAATATTATTATTATTATTATTATTATTATTATTATTATTATTGTGTGTGTGTATTATTATTATTAATATTAATATTATTATTATTATTATTATTATTATTATTATTATTATTATTATTATTATTATTATTATTATTATTATTATTATTGATGCCACTGTCAATATTGTTGTATTGTTATTATCATTGTTATTATTACTTTTCTAAAACAAAACAACGCTTGTCATTGCCATCAATAATCATAATATAAATTATAATTGTTTTTTCGCTATAAATTATAATTAGGTAAAAATCATTAATCACACTATTAATTAAAATTATTACAATAATTAAATGTCACATTTATTTACCTCTGCTCCACGACCAGAATTTCCGAGTCAGCCTAGATTTACATTTTGGCTGTTATGGATTTTTCCTGTCTTTTTATTTTTAATTATTAAAATAAAAAATAAAAATAAAAATAATGATAATATATATTAAAATATAACCATATATATATAATATATTATACATATATTTATATACTTAATATATATTATAAAACATATTGTTTTTATTTATAAAGATATTATTCCCCAATTTCAAATAAACTGTTTCTTTAATATTTTTTGGAACTCTAAGTATTTCACTCCTCCCTGAATCTGATTTTAACTGCCTAACAAATATCCTAAGTTTAAAAGCTTGTTATCCCATAGTCTGTAATGTTCCAACTAATGGCGATTCTAAGATTGTAAGCCCTTATAACACTTACTAGTCCCTCCATCTCTAATTCCTTCTCCCTCCACGTTCTCTCTCTTTCTCTCTGTCTCTCTCTGTTTCTGGGGAGTATCTTAAAGAGGGGTTTCTTTTTAGGGGATGCAGATGAATCATCCCTTCGGATTTTAAATGCGGGGTTGTTCTCATAGGGGTTTTCGGGGAGTCTTACGAAAATCATAGATATATTTTTTATTGGTCATAAAGCGGTAGAGTTTAAGCTTAAAGAAACATAAAAGTGTTCCAATTGATAAACAAGTTACCAAATATTATGATATCATGGTGCCAATCGATTCAGAAGCCTAAACAAGATGAGATTTTAAGTGCTTAATAGACTTAAATAAAATTTAATGTCTTTTATTTCAATATTCTAATATTACATATATATATACTATATATATATATATATATATATATATCCATATATATATATATATATATATATACTGATATATTTTTTTATTATATATATATATATATATATATATATATATATATATATATATATATATATATATATATATATATATATATATATATATATATATATATATATATATATATATATGGTCAGAGTGTCTAAAGCTGACATCATGTAACTTTAGAACGGCAGCACCTACAGTAAAACAAATTGCATATTTGGAATCAGCGGAAAATTCTAAGGAGGGGTTTTTAATTTCTTATTTTTATTTTGTTTTTTTTTTTTTTTTTTTTTTATTCGTCAGGTAACATTAACTTTCCCTAAGCAATCGACGATATTTTTATCATCTAAATTAAGTAGCCAGGCAATGCTCAGCCTACGACTGAAAAACGAATAAATGTGAAGCAACATATCTTCATTACTATAGTATTTTTATATATTTAGATTGTTATTTCATTATTATTTGATTTATATATATATATATATATATATATATATATATATATATATATATATATATATATATATATATATATATATATATAGTTTATATAATAATATATAGATATATATATATATATATATATATATATATACTTATATACTACTATATATATATATATATATATCAATATTTAACATCTATATATATATATATATATATATATATATATATATATATATATATATATATATAATATATATATATATATATATATATATATATATATATATATATATATATATATATATTTTTATATATATATATATATATATTGCTATTTCTATATATATATATATATATATATATATATATATATATATATATATATATATATATATAACATATACTACCATAACCTATATATATATATATATATATATATATATATATATATATATATATTCTATATATATATATATATATATATATATATATTTTTGTAATATAGATAAAACGGAAATTGCCTAAAACAGGCATACGGAATGAGCTCTTCCATTCTTACCTCGCCGCATATATTTGGAAAAAAAATATTCCAAAAGAAAATCGATTTATAGAGTTTTTAGAAGAGATTAAAAATCAATTTAGAAGAAGAATTTAAATTTGGAGACGACATGTTAGAGGTAAAAAAAAAATTCTTCTTATGAATTAAAAGTAATAGCATAATTAATAAGGTAACCAATTTTTTTAGCAAAAATCCTGCCAGGGTAAACCGCAAAAGATAGCATGAGTCAGGGTCTCTCGGCGCACTCCCAGTGGCCGCAAGTCCACCCCTCTGTCCCCCGTCGGGGGGGGCAGCCCCCTAATTGAAAAAAAAAGAAATTTCTAAAATTTTCCGATAAACGCCAAAAAAAAAAAAAAATAAAAAAAAAATTAAAAACCCCTCCTTAGAATTTTCCGCTGATTCCAAATATGT
>JABUQX010124478.1:37500-40000 GCA_015478945.1 Trachelipus rathkii | reverse complement strand
ATATATATATATATATATATATATATATATATATATATATATATATATATATATATATATTTATATATATATATATATATATATATATATATATATATATATTTCTTTCTATATATTTATATATAACTATATATATATATATATATATATATATATATATATATATATATATATATATACTCTCACTTTATATATATATATATATATATATATATATATATATATATATATATATCTTATATTTATATATATATAAATAAAGGAATCGGAAAACATTTATCAAATTTCATTCAGATGGGTTCTTTTCTGTTAATGTACCATAGGGTATATACATATATATATCTATATATATATATATATATATATATATACTTATATATATATATATATATATATATATATATATAGCATATATATCCTCTTTCTCTCTCTGCCTGTCTCTCCCTCTATATACTCTGAAGCTAAGCTGACCCAGCACTGACACAGCGAAGATAAATAAATATGTGCGTATTTCTACCGTCACGAGCGGTACAAACGCTGACTCTGGCTGGCGCGATCTACTAAGACTGTTGATTTAGAAGAATTAGTTCTTAATGAAATTTTTGAGCATCCTGAAAAGAGCACGCGAGAATTGTACTACAGTTTAATTCGAACCAATCTAGTACTTGGAGGTTACTACACGAGCAACAGTTACACCAGTACCTCCATCAGTTGAATACTCTATTGCCACGTGACCTTCTCGTGTTGTTATTTGTCAATGAAAATAAAAAAAAATTTATTAATTATTTCAAACTTTTTAACGAAGGTTTTATTTACCGACGAGGCTCACTTTACAAGAACAGCTATCGTTAACGTTCATTACGAACACATTTGGGCAGACGAGAATCCTCATGCCATTTGGGCAAACAGAATCGTTCACAACATCAGCTTTCAGTAAACATTTGGGCAGGAATTTTACATGATCATGTACTGATGTTCGAGCTTCCTCCCAGGCTTAATGGCATAATCTACTTAAACTTTTTGAAACATGAGCTCTGTACTTTGTTGATGCACCTCTTCAGTTGCGCCAAAACATGTGGTTTATGCACTGCACACTTTAGTGCTGCAGTTCGTGAACACCTGAATGAGACCTTTCCCAATCAATGGATACGGCGTGCAGACCCATTGTGGCCAGCAAGGTCACCAGACCTAAATTCTTTGGATTATTACCTTTGGGGACATTTAAAGACCTTAGTATACTCTTCTCCAATCGACACCGTTGAAGACCTACGATTAAGGATTATGAACGGAATTGAAACGATCAAACAGACTCCTGGAATATTTGAACGGGTCCGACAATCGATGAAAAGACGCCTGGACGCGTGCATTGGGAACAACGGAGGTCATTTTCAACATCATCTTTAGTATGGTATCATTTGTAGGTGCTTTAGAAACAGTATGTTTATGTTGTACAAAATTAAACCTATCATACAATAATAATGTTTATTTACACCTCCTATTCCGAATGAGTTATTCGTTCTCAAATACTTTTAACGTCCACCATTTTTAAATTTAGAGTTTGTAACTTACTTGCTTTCGTAGATACAAAATATTTACTAAAAAATACAGACAGCCAGACGGAAAACAAAGCACATTACGTCATACCTTTATAGGAACATTTACCTTTATTTTTGCATTTCTCATCAGTTACCAAAAGTTTTTACCATAATTTTGAATCACCCTGTATATATATATATATATATATATATATATATATATATATATATATATATATATATATATATATATATATATATATATATATATATATATATATATATATATATATATATATATATTTATATATATTTATATATATATACTCTTCTTCATCTCCTATACTACATATATACATATATATATATATATACATATATATATATATATATATATATATATATATATATATATATATAATAACTATATAATAATGTATATATATATATATATATAACTATATATATACATCATATATATATATAACTGCTCTTCTTTACTTCCATAACTCTTCTATGCTGTATAACAACAACATATATATATATATATATATATATATGTATATATATATATATATATACTATACATATATATTTCCATCTTAATATACATATATATATATATATATATATATATATATATATATATATATATATATATTAAATAACACTGTGCAACAGGAAAAATGTCCTTCACATGAAAATATGTGTTTCTTGTATATTTTTGCATGAAAAGAACAGATCTGTGCTTATTTTTTGTCTACCACGTATCAAATTGGTGGAATTGGCGAATTTGGCAACTACACCATTTCCCATTTTCTTGTTAGCAGATGTTTCCTCCCACGTACTTTTGTATGTTGTTAAGTATGGTTTGGATATTAGTAGAGTATATGTGTAATTATATATATATATATATATATATATATATATATATATATATATATATATATATATATATATATATA
>JABUQX010124478.1:30000-35000 GCA_015478945.1 Trachelipus rathkii | reverse complement strand
TATACTATACTATATATATATATATATATATATATATATATATATATATATATATATATATATATATATATAACATACCTATTTTATTTAAATTTGATTGTGATTCTCTCTGCACTTTAACTTTTAAATTTAGGTTTTATGTTAAATTTATTTATTTACTTTTTTTTATTCGCGAATTTATAGGGGTGCAAGTGAGCGTTAGTGTTTTAACTTTATTATTTTTCATATTTTTACATATTTGTAAATACGATTTTAGCTTTTTAGCATTTACGGTTTCTGAAATTTAGGTTTTAGACGATGTGAATCCATTTTTAACACGATTTCACGTTTGTCATTTTGTTTTTGTTTTTTTGTCTGTTTGTTTTGTTGGTTTTTGTATGTGCATGCAAGATGCGAATTTACCAGCGCCCAGGGCACTATCGACTGCTAACATCCGTGGCTTGCAATCTAACTCTGCATTCGTGGAATACCACCTCTCTAACTCCCAATCTCTAGCATTTGCTCCTGTCTCGAGACCCAGATGGCTAGAATTCATCCTCTCTTTCGTTTAATATGTCCACAACTATAACTTATTTCATAATTTCCGTCTAAAGGGTGGAGTATGTGCCTATGTTAACATCAACACTCCTGTAACACGTCTTAGGAATCTCAGATCCTCCCTAGCCTTTAGAATATTCTGTGGCTTAAATCTTTCTTCTTCTACTACAATAATCTTGTCTTTCTGCTACTGTTCTCCTAACATAGAACAGATTTTACCTTTTCAGTCTCTTACTATTCTCACGAGACTGTTTACATTTTCTCATCCAAATACTGAGGTCTCTATTTAGGGATTTCAATGTACACAACACTGAATGATTTGGGGTTCCTCCTCTCATACTGATTTAGGTGGGAGGAGGCAGTCATTTAACATTCTCTCAACGATCTGGGTAACTAATTAAAGAACCCCACGCGATCCGGATCGATACGGCAATTCTTGAACACACTTACGACCTATGTTTCACCACTAGTCCTTCTCTCTATAAATACACCACCTTCATCTATTGTTAAATCTGACCACAACCTTATATCTCTTGATTTTAATACTTTCTCTAACAGCTTCATCCTGCCCTACGCGTTTTCTCGCTTTGATCGGGCCGATTGGGGGCTTTCGTTGCTTCTGCGCTAACTATAATTGGGTGACACGCTTTCTCTCTGGTGACCGCTTCTTCTGCCGATAAAGGTGGGAGCTGTAATCGTTGATGGGATGAGTAGGTTTATTCCTTCTTCATTTCAATCTTTCTCTCCCCTCTGCCAATCCATAGTTCGGTCGATATGTTCTCTACAGCCCATCCAGGCTGGGAACGGTGCGTATCAGGAGTGGAAAAATTCTCGTTCTCCTATCCTCTTGCTAATTTTCATTCTGCTAGAAATCGTTGCAGGGATACTCTTCGACGAGCAAAAACGGGCTTTCATCAAATGAAAGTGCGCTAACCTCCTTGGTTCTCCTACTGACAAATCTTTCTGGCCTCTGCCAAAAACATCTCAGCAACTTCTGTAATCTGTCACTCCTCCTCTTATTCCTTTCTGATGGTTCACATTGCCTAATTCTCAACTGAAAGGCCAATCTCTTCGGCCTCCTGTGACCTGCTCTAACTCAACCCCTGGACAGATTCTGCTCATTCCTCCTCCTCCTCCCTTCTCACACTCTCAAATTGTCCTATGCTTTTGCCTGTGATTTACATTTGATCGGGTGCATGGAATCCTGAAATTGAACGTTAGGAAGGCGGGTGGCCGGATGGCATTCGTCCAGTTTGAGAGTGTGCTAAAATTTTTATCGCCCCTCGCATTCAACTATATTCTCTATTGTCTCAATACTAGCACTTTCCCTCAGTGTTGGAAGCGCACATGTCCAACCTATTCAAAGAAAAGGAAGCCGCTCTGATCCTTCCTTTATCGCCCTATAGCTGTTACTTCTATTCGATAAAAAATCCTGGACACTGTATATACATATATTTCTTAGATCATCTGGAATCTCATTCACTTCTTTCCGATCGCCAGTACGGCTTTCGGCGCTCGAGGTCTACTGGCGATATACTTTCCTATCTTACTGATTTATGGTTTTCCGCCCTTAGGAACTACCGGAAGACTTGTGTGGTGGCGCTTGACATATCCAAAGCATTTTACCGGGTATGGCACGCGTCACTGCTCTCCAAGGGTTTCCTCCTTCTCTTTGCTTACTTATGTCTAGCTTTCTTTCAAATCGCTCAATATCGGCTGTTGTTGATGGGGCGACTTCTTCTTCCTTTTCTGTCAATAGTGGTGTTCCTCAGGGTTCTGTCTTATCTCCTACTTTATTCCTACTTTTCATTAATGATCTTCTCACCTGCACATCTAATTCTATTCACTCATATGCCGATGACTCGACCCTTCATTCTTCAACTCATTTCAATTCTGCTCCCTCTTTTACTTCTAGAATTGCCTCTCGTCTTAATATTTCCGATTCTATTCTCGCTGATCTGGATAGAATTTCCGGGTGGGGTCGTCTCAACCTTGTGAAATTCAATTCTTTAAAAACCCAACTTCAACAAATCTCCCTCTCTAGACACCTTCTAACTTTCCTATCTCTTTCGACGGTTCTCTCGTCTCTCCTGTCGACAATATAAACATCCTTGGCCTTAACATAAACAAAAATGTCTTGGAAACCTCACATCACAACGGTTGCTAAGGCGGCCTCAAGGAACTGGGAGTTCTATTTAGACTACGAGACTTTTTCCTCTTCACAGTTACTCAAGTTATACAAGGGTCTCGCCCTTGTATGAAGTGCAGCTCTCATATCTGGGGGGGTCTCAGGTTTCACCCGGCTTTTGGATAGGGTCGAGTCAAAGGCAAAAAAGACTTATACAACTGTCCAGTTCTTTCTAGTTCATTTGACCTCTAGCTTTGCGGCGCGATGTTGGTGCTTTATCTCTTTTCTATAGGTACCGTAGCGGCAAGTGCTCAAGAACTTTTCACTCGCGTGCCACCACCACCTTTAAGACGCCCTCGTAGCACAAGGGTGCTGTGTCGGCACATGAATTTTGTGTGATATCAGCAACTCCAGACTAGTTCGCTGCAGTGCCTCCCCTTCCTTCCTGCCACCTCTGTTCTGGGTTTTCTTCCATCTTCTGTGTTTCCTACTCAATTTAATCTCCCTCACTTTAAAGCCCGCGTCTGTGCGCATCTGCGTAATTTGCATTAGTTGAGGTTTTGTTGATTTTAACACCCCTCCTCGAATAGGGGGCAGCCCGTGAGCGGTGGTGATAACCGTAAAAAAAAAAAAAAAAAAAAAAAAAAAATATATATATATATATATATATATATATATATATATATATATATATATATATATATATATATATATATATATATATATCAGGGTTGGGTTCAAGTACAAATACTTGTATTTGTATTTGTTTTTGAGTACTTGTACTTGTACTTGCAGTTTCTAAAACCACTGTACTTGTACTTGTACTTGAGCCTTTTGTACTTGGTACTTGTGCTTGGTACTTGCAAGTACTTGTGGCATTTTTAACTTGCCAATATTTTTTATTTTCTTTTTATCATTTTCCTACGTATTGATATTATTTTTTATAAATGTATTCTAAATAAATTTCCATTTATGAATGTAAAGTATGTCATTAATGTAAAGTATGTCATTATATATATATATATATATATATATATATATATATATATATATATATATATATATATATATATATATATATATATATATATATATATATATATATATATATATATATATATATATATATATGAGCCGACTGCGGTGGAGAATGGACGCATTGAAAAGAGAGTGGAAAAAGAAAAGAGAAGATTTAGAAGAAAGGAATTAGAGAAGAGAACCAAGAAACACAAGAGCTTGCAACGAGGGATTAGAAGTTTTAGTGCTGGTGAAGGAGATGGTTCCTGAGAGAACATTTGTTCAGACTGTGAAGAAACGTTTTAGAAAAAGCAATTACATATTAGCAATTACAAAATTTTATAAAATTTAAACAAAATTAAAATCTATTTTAATATAACGGAGGAGCACCAAAATTTTAATCTTGATTCTTTTTGATATAACAAAAGTTAATTAAATTAATAAATGGACCAACATCATTTTGAATTTAGTTATTTATTATAAGAAGATAAGAAGAATGGACATTCGATGGAGTCGGCTCGTATAAGTCAAGAAGGAATGGATCAAGCACCAAAATGGCGTCTGGTAGCTCAGCGGTTAGAGCACTCGCCCAACTAAGCGAAAGACCCAGGTTCGTCACTGGTCGGTCGTCTGAGTGTGTGTTACTCTCTTCTTGGCTCCGTCTTGCTCAGACTTAAAATTGAGCACACCCCCTCCTAGATTAGGGCTTCTGCCCGTGAGTGGTGGTGTTAACTGAAAAAAAAAAAAATAAAATATATATATATATATTTGTATATATATAATAATATATATATATATATATATATATATATATATATATATATATATATATATATATATATATATATATATATATATATATATATATATATATATATCATCATCATCATCAACCACCACTGCTCCCAAGACTGGAAGTAAGGTGCGTAACATGCACCCGAAACAGAAAAAAGTAGCAGAAGAATATGACACAAGTCAAAGAAGAAAAGAAAGCCCAGCCCTACCTCCCTTTTATACCTATTGGTGGGAACTCGCCGCCAGAAAATCCACCCTAGAGCTTTACGGGACCGCGACGGACCCTCACTATGCATCTCTCGCCAATGTGGGGTTCATCCCTTGGCAGGTGGGCCACAACCATACACCCTCACAAAACCCTGCCATTTGCTCTATTGTACTTTTTCTCGCTGCCAAACTCACATTTTCACTCACTCCAAACATTCTTTTTGGACTCATCACTTTCTTTGGTCTCCCAGCCAGTCGATTCCCAACACTCACCACTATCATCCGCTTAACCAACCGACTATCATCCATTCTTTCC
>JABUQX010124478.1:0-25000 GCA_015478945.1 Trachelipus rathkii | reverse complement strand
CCCTATAAAATAAATTGTATATATGGTGCTGGATGGGTTTGCATAGGGGCAGACAGCGTTCGGGCATTGTGAGATTTGTATTGGAAAACTGGAAAATTGGAAAGCTGGAAAATTGGAAAACTGGAAAATTGGAAAACTGGAAAATTGGAAAACTGGAAAATTGGAAAACTGGAAAATTGGAAAATTTGAAAACTAGAAACCGGAAAATCCAATGAAAAAAATTTTTTTCCAAAAAAACAAAATGACATATATATATATATATATATATATATATATATATATATATATATGCAGCAGTCAGATGGTGACTCCGCCGCCGCCCTTATCGGAATCGGGGACCGTAATCGCTATGCCCAAAGTGTGATGGGGCAGAGCCCTAAACCTGAAAATGATCGTAGAAGGCTGGAAACTGGGTACCGGTGTGGTGCAATTTTTAAAATATAGAGGTGCGGTGTGCTGTGGTGCGGTGCGGCGCATTGAAACATAGAGGTGCGGTGCTTGGTGTGCTCATTTTGGTGTGGTGCGGTGAGCCACACAAATCAAGGGTACCGGTGTGGTGCAATTTTTAAAATATAGAGGTGCAGTGTGCTGTGGTGCAGTGCGGTGCGGTGTGCATTGAAACAGAGGTGCGGTGCGTTGCGACAAAGATGTCTTTGGGTGTGGTGTAGTGCGTGGTTCACTTACCCTGGTGCTTTGTAGTGCGGTGCGCAAAATTCCGGTGCTTGGCCAACACTAGTCCAAACCCCACCAAAAAAAAAAGGAAAAAAAAATTACACATTTTCATTTAGGAAACTAGGTGACTTCCGCATGTTGCAGGAACTTCAAACTTTCAGCAAAGAGAGCCATACCCTTCAACTAAAAAAGAAAATTTTTATTTTTCAAAAATGTTAGGATTTTTTTTTATTATTTTTTTGTTTTTTTTTTTTTTTTTTTATTTTCTCATATTTTTTTTTTTGCTATTGTTATCATTATTTGTCATTTAAGAAGACATTCTGTCTGTAAAATTTATTAAAATAAATATTCCGTAGATTTTATTGTATATTTTCCACCTTGGGGTGAATTTGACCCCATGTTACTAAGTACGTTTCGTAAAACGCATGTTACCATTCTAGGGTTAACTGCCTACATAGGCAGCTTTCTTAACTGCCTACCATCTTCATGATTCTTGACTGCCTACCTATTGAAGCAAATGCCTTAGACAATCTCAATGACAACCTAAATTCCAGAAGCAACCCCATCCACAACAGTCATATTAGTAAGAAAGGTACTGTAATAATTATAAAATCAATAGAAGAAAAAGCTATTTTCACAAAACCAAGAGATACATCAAAACTACTAAATGAATCTCCACTTGGGAAATATATTGTGGAAAATTCAGTAGCCATATTGGGAAGAGGAGTCGGATGTAAAATGGAAATTGTCGATTTTAATAAACTGACTGTAGAGTTAACAGAGATTAAAGAACTAGGTCCACATAAAGTAAGATGCTGGGTTCCAAAATCAGTAAGGGATGATCCACAGAAGATTTTTTATGGGAAAATAGGGCCTATCGATAAAGAAGTGGATGTAAAAGAAATAGAACAAGACATAAGGATATTTGAAAATAGCAAAACTGAAATCTTAGAGATAGAAAGGATAAACTCTATCAAATCTACAGATACAGGCATAGTCACCCCTTCAGAAACTCTAAAAATAAAATTTCAAGGCCCTATAACGATTATATGTTGTTATAAATCACTCTGTCTATTCGGTAAGTCTTTGGGTAAATACGGTAGATAGATGTTTCAACTGTTGGAGATTTGGACATGGGCAATTATCATGCAAAGCTGCCACAAGATGTGCCAGGTGTAGCCACTTTCATAAATCTAAAGGATGTATAAATGAGCGTTTTTGTTATTTCTGCAATGGATCACACGCCATTAACTATAAACAGTGCCCAGTTTATCAAAAAGCTTTAAAGCTATCAAAAGACCACGCAGGAGAGGTAGTAGGAGTTAACACTCCGCTAACGTTAGAACTTCAAAAATTAAACCCCACAAGTAAAGACTTTTCAGCAAATAACAAACAAACAAAGACAATACCTCAAACTCAGGGCCGCAGTGGGAGTACATATCCATAAAGCAAGCAGAAAAATTATGGCCTGTAACATGCTGAGTTATGCGAAAAGATTAACATCATTGAGATACTGTTAATAAATTACGTTGAAGATGAAGAAGATATAGTGAGTCGATATATCACCAACAATGATTTGAATCAAGCATCCACCATGCAAAGGAATTTGCACAAAATAAAAAAAAGTTAAGATATATAAAAGTGAACTAAGAAAAACCAACAGGTAAAGTAGTTGAGAAAGATATGAAAGTGATAAAGAGAATTACAAAGCAAAATGTCAAAAGAAGTGGATAAAGAAATGAATGATAAATGAATAAAAGAAAAGAGAAAAATAGACTGAGAGTGAAAAGGAGAAAGAGAGAGACAGGCAGACAGAGAGAGATAGCAGAGACAGCAGAGAGCACAGACATGAGAGCATTAATTACCTTGTTTGACCAAGATGGCCAAGAATAAGATTATATTGTGGAATGCCAGATCACTAGTTAAAAAATTACCAGATCTAAAACAATTCCTTGGTGAACATGTGCCTTTATTAATGGGCATTACAGAAACATGGTTAAAACCCAAATACAATCCTAACAAATAATAATTAACATATAAGAAAAGATAGGAAGAATGTGTCTAGGGGGTGGACTCCTTTTTGTACTAACATCATTCAGTAAGTTATGAAGAAATTAACTGAGAGCCTGTCCGTTGTGGCAAATTGGGAAATTCCTGGCAAGCCAAAATCTTCCTACCTATTGGATGGTATATCCCTGCTTTTAGCTATAACCCATGTCCAAGACAGTCACAAAAATGTTGAAATTTAGCCCACTACATTAAATTCATTAGAAACCCCCAAAATCTCTGTAGGTGATATGAATGCCACATCACAATATTGGGAGCCAGACTCCAGAAAATCCCGGCCACACCAATAAGTTCTTGAAATGCCTTTTAACTATACTTTGATGAATTCAGATATCCACCCCTAATCTGATAACACCCCTTGTTTGCCAACAAGACATCAAGCCAACCAATGCCTAGCTCTTTTTGTCACAGGCGGTGTCACTGCGGAAATTGAGGTTCCATCCAACTAACAATCAATACAGGTGCATACATGGGAAGTGATCACTTGCCAGTAATCACATGATTTCCCCATACGAAGGGATCCCAAAATCAAACCAGCTCCAAAAAAAAAAAAAAAAAAAACCCCCCCAAAAAAAAAAAAAAAAAAAAAAAAAAAAATCCCCCCTCCCTTACCTCCTTTCTCCTTCTTCCCCAAAAAAAATGCCAAAATGAGACTTAAAAAGGATAATACTAGCTGGAATGAATTCTCAGAAAATACAAACATCTCTCAGCAACAAATGGATCATTGAGGAACAGTCAGGACTTTACGTTCTACAACTAAAAACTCAGCCCCAAAAATTCTCAAGCTCTTCGGGCATTTGGTGGAGACCCAGACATTATCCCGCCCCTGCGCAGAGACATGTAAAACAGGCATGAAGGAAAGAAATACTGCTTACAACAATATGGAGATTCAAAACCATCACAGCATAAACTGCATATGATTATAGAATTAAAAGTGCAAACGGTAAGAGGATAATTGAACAACAAGAAAGGGAAACGTGAAAGCTACTAAATCAAGCAGACTCCAACTTTAAAACCATCAGGAAATGAAGCATGGCCCTCATTTAAAAAAAGTGACGGCACATATACCCACCAAACTACCCCACTACAAAAGACGGAAACAACTTGTTGCATGCACCTCAAAGCAAAAACAAGGCTCATATTACCCAACAAATTTTTCTCTCCAGACCCTCTTCCTTAAAAGAGTGGATTATCAAATGGCTATAAAGAGCACTGACAAGAATTCAAAATGATATACAAAACCCATTCTCATTAGAACGAATACTAAGTGCCATAAAAATACCCCTTAAAATGTAACAAAAAACAGTAGGACTATGACATATGCAAATTGAGTTAACATACATCGTAAATGAAACATCACCAAAAGAAATGTATTAGAGGATAACAAATAAAAGCTGAGAGTATATATCCTAAGCAATGGAAAAAATCCATAATAATTCCATTCCTGAAACCAAACAAAGATGAAACAAAACCAACTTCTCCAAGCTGCAAAAATCTCTTCCACTGCCTTTCTAATTTACTTCGGATTGTTATAATCAGGAGAACATGAAAAAAATGTAACAAGAATTAATAATGACTATCAGTATGGTTTCAGATCAGGCATGAGTACCACTGACTGTCTAATTCAAGTGGAAAACATAATCTGTGGAGCTTTTAAAAATAACCAATTTGCACTAATACTATCTGTAGACTTAAAATCTGCATTCGATCTATCATCACATACTGGAATATTATACAAATTAGCCAGAATGGAAGTTACTGGGACTCCATTGAAATGGATCCAAAACTTTCTCTCCAAGAACGGGAATTTAAGGTTTCCATAAATGGAACAGAGTCAACCCCTTACCAGATCACAAGAGGAGTCCCACAAGGCTCTGTCCTTAGCCCAACCTTATTTTCAATACTGCTATCAGACTTAAAACAGGTTTCTCAAAACATTATAGCATTTGCAGATGATATCATGATATATGTGACAAATAATGACTTGAATAGAGCACAACTTGAGATGCCCAGAGATAGCGGAGCCCTACAAAGCGTGACAAAAAAATTGGGGACACAAATAAAATCCTAACAAAATTCCTTAAATGTGCTTCACAAAAAGGAAGAACCCCTTATTCCTGCCATATCGATAAAAATGTAAGAGTGGATCACAAAACTAAGTAAAATTCTTAGCCTGTTCTGATCCCCACATTTTAACCTGGTAAACATCACATAATAACCTCAGTGGAAAACTCTATGAGAAATTAAACCATATGAGGAAGATTTCTGGAAACCTCTTGCGGATCATCAAAGGAATCACTACTACAAATAACAAGTATGTCCAAGGCAAATAGGACATGGAAGCATCATTATGGCTCACGCATCTACGACCCTTAAGGAAATTGGATACGCACAAAATACGACGCTAAGAATTGCCCCTTGCCTTCAGATCCTCAACCAATAAAACTTTTACAAATAGAATCAGTATACTATCTCTGAACAAAGAAGCAAGAAACTGCTGATAAACAAAATTATAAAAAATATCAACAGCCCCAAAGGACACTTATATGGCACAACATTAGTCAGTCTGCAAAAATAAAAACAATTTCCACAAACAAAAATTCATAAGTAGGGCAAGAGCTTCTCAAGGAGTGATGCCCTATCTCCCTGAGATCAAATCAATAAAAAAAATAACAATCCATTGCCCCCATATTCCAAAAATCTAATTCAGGTTCAACCAAAGACATACCACAATAGCGGAAGCAAAGAGAGAGCATCCAATAAACCATATTTCTATATAAAAAATCATACACAAAAAAATATGATTCGATTCCTTCACAATATTCACAGTCTTTCAAAGAAATACACCCAATTAATAACACAAGTCGCTATATATATATCTTTTCCCCGATCTTCAACTATCTCAAACATGAAACTGAAGGAAAACATTCTTATTAATTGCCCCAACGCTATTGCCAATATACAAAGGCCTTAAACCTTCATGCTAGCATCACTACCTCCTCAAAAATGTCATCTTACGACTCTCTGAGCTCAATTCCACACTATTAAAGCAAAGCAAAAATGATTACAAAAAATCCAAAAGTTAATTCAAGAGTTAAACAAAAAAAAACAAAAAGGAATCATATACATACTTCGACCATCACATGTAGGTATCAAGGAAAATGAGATATGGAGTCACTGCCCAGGTGGGGTGCACATACAAATAGGGGAAGTTGCATTTTCCCTTGGAAAATAAAGAATTAACAACTATTGCCTTATAATAAAATTAAAAGAACAACACAAAAGAGAACATGAGGATTTTCTGAGTTTTCACCCACTAGGCCAGTTTCACTCCAACAATGAAAAATTCTATTTACCTACAGAGAATAGGAAACTAAGTACTGCAATAATACGTCTGCGCATAGGACATACAAAATTAAATGGTCATCTACACAAGATAAAAATGACATTGTCACCCTTATGTCCACATTGTTTACACCCCAATGAAACAGTAGAGCATTTCCTAGAAATGCCCGCAGTACCTGATGTGCAAAGTACGCTTTCAAAAAGAACTGCGAAAACTGGAGTCTCAGGTTTCATGTTAAACATCTAGCATTAGAAAATTTCCCCCTCAAATAGACTAAAACTTGTACAAACATGACAGAAATTCCTTGGATAGAACTGGGAATTTAAATTAGATAAGGATCATAAAAAAAAGGACTGTGTAAATAAAAATTCTAATCTACGATACAACTAATTTACGTCTATTTCTTCAGCAAATATGCGAAATGGAAAAAATCGTAAAAGTGAATAGCTTAAAAAGCGAACGAAACGAATGAAAAAGAAGCAAAAATGAAGAAGGAATAAAGCAATGGTCAAGGGACCAAGCTGTCCGACGACCATTAAACTCACCCAAGTAACCCAAAAGGAATAAGTAGGCTAGCCAGCGGATATTATAAAAATATAAGTAGCCTAAACTAGCGATAGGCTCTGAAAATTTAAGCACTTTAAAATATCTAAAATTTAATATAAGAATTTTTAAAATTTAGAGAATACTAGAAATATTTAATAAAAACTCAAATATACCTGCAAACACAAAGGATACAGAAACTCTCTTAACTTCTAGCCTAGGGTTAACCTATCAAACACTTAGTCCAATACTATCAAATTTAAATATCACAAAAAATATTTAAATATAAAAAAACCCCCACATTTTATATAGGTAAGTTCATACAAACAACACTAATTTTTACAAAATCACTTTCAAAACACCAAAGATATTAGCTAAAAATTGAGCAAAAATTAATACACCTTCTCTCAATGACCTCAATAACAAACAAAGTGTACAATGGAACACACACTTAAAAGCCCGTTACTTTGTTTACAAAACAATTGAAATCAGCTTGTATGAACCACGTTTGGAATAAGCAGAAAAATAGGTAATTGTAGACACGTTTAACCGAATCATTTAAATGCTTTTAAAACTATAAACTTTAATTAAATATAATTCAAAAATTTTGTACATTTTATTTTAGATATATACATATTTTAAAGAAAAATTTCATAAATGTTCAAGTGAACGACGATTACGTAAGAACCCCAGATTGACCCAAAAATAATTTTCTGAAAAAATTTTCCTAAGTTCAAAAAAAGTTATTAAGTACGTTTTTTAAACAAAATTGTTTAGTACATGCTTCTGGCATAATTCAATTTATCAACTTTTAAAAGGAAAAAAAAATTTTCCCTTAAAAAAAAAACTTTTTAAACTTAAACTTTTCGAACCTTAGAAATTGTTTGAACTTTTAAAAATTTTTCCAAAAATTATTTACAATACTTCCGAAGATACCTTATTACAAACCTAAGATAAAAACTATCGCAGTTCAATTATAAAAAACAGTATAAAAAATAATTCTAGTAGTTTTTTTTTGTTAAATTAATTTAACGTTGCTATGTGTAAATATATATTTGTTCAAGAATTATGAAAGTAAACCTATTTAAAAACCTTACGTTTTAACGATGATTGGTCGATAAAAACATTTTAAAAAATGTGTGCGTCTATCCGAAAAGCATCGAATTTCAGATCATCCGATATTGATATAATTTATCATTTAAAAAAAATTTTTTGTACACAAAGATACAGGAGCTCATAAAAACAAAAGACCATTATAAGGAATATAGAGACAGTAAGAACCACATGGCCTATCGAGGACTTCCCGTCAAACCCACTACCCAAACATTGCTCAGCAAATCACAATAGCACCCTAGGCTGTCAAATTTTGAACACAACCACCAATTTGCTTAGTCACAAAACAATGATATATATATATAATATATATAGTAATATATTATATAACTTATATAAATATATATATAATAATAATATATATATATATATATAAATATATATATATATTATATATAATATAATTTTAATATATATTATAATAAATATAAAATAATTATAATATATATATATTAATTCATATATAAATAATATATAGATACCCAAAACCACCACAGCCATAATAACTAAGTTATGGTCACACAAGCCATCTAACATTAATAACTAACTAAAACTAAAAACCCGCCAATATGCTCGTCAATAATTATATATACAAACCCATCCCATAAACGAAATCTAACCCTTTCTAAATGTGCAATCGAGTCACATCTTCACAACCGTTCCCCGATTATCGCTATATAATGAAACTAAAAAAAAAAAAAAAAAATTAAATTTATATTGTCAGGCAGGGTGACCAGGGCCGTCAATGAGGTGAAACAGTCCACTGTAAATAAAAAACAAAAAATTCTTTGCTCATCAATACCCCACACAGTAGACTACAAGTTTATTTAATTATCTTTAATTCTATGAGAATTTAATATTTTTATAAAAATATTAAATATTAAGTATAAAAAGTCCTTAAATAGAATTCACTTTTGAAAAATGTGAGTTTTTTTAACTTGTTATAAAATGAAAATATGCAGTATTTTAATTATTTTTTCAGGGTATACACTCAAGTATGTTAGCTTAAAACTGAAAGTAATTTTCCCAAACAGTAGAGTCATACCAGAATTCCGGCGCGGAAATTTGACATTTTGTGTGGTTCCGTTCCTGTTCCAGCCGAACTGAATACTAATTTTCTTGATAATTATAAAAAATTGCTAAGGGAATGTTTACATAACCATAGCCATCCATGTCTCAAGTTAGCAAACATTTAGCAAAAAGATTTGACGCACAAATTTGGATAGCGACCCCCAAAAAAAGACAAACACCCCACAGTGGTAAAAAATTACATATATTTAAATTGGAAAAGTATGCCGTGCAAATTATATAGCCATAATTTATAACTAATTCAACATAACACCATTTTAAAATATTTAAAATAAAATATATAAAATCATATATATATATATATATATATATATATATAAAATATATATAAGATATATATATAAATATATAACTAATAATATAATAAATATATATATTATAGATATAATAAATAAATATATATATAATAATAAATATTATAATAAACTTATAATCTACTCTGATATATAATTAAATATTACTATAGCTAATATATATAACTTTTTTTTATTTATTCATTTTTATCTTATTCTTATCACTCAACACATCGGTAGACAAGTCTTACCTAATTTTCATGCTTTATTCCCACCAGTGGCCCATACAAAGTGGAAAGGTTACAGTAATATCTCTTATACTATATATATATAGTCCTAATCATCTGTATCTACACACTCTTCTATATATATATATAATATATATATATATATAATATAATATATATAACTTATATATTATATATATACTATAATATATATAAATACTACTAACATTATATACTATATAATATATATATAAAGATAATATTTTAGATTTAATATGAGGAAACGTATATATGAAGCAGGATAGGGAAAACATGAAAAGTCATATATATATTACCTTTTAAAAAAATATATAGTATATAATATATATAAATATAATTATAAATAATAATATAATATAATAATATAACTAATATAATATCAAGTATAATCTTGTTGAGTTTGGTCTTGGTTAAATATTATCCCACTGAAAAAAGATTAAGAACCTATGCCTTATATACGATTATATATAAGCTCCATATCACTATTATAAATATATACTCTTTAAATCAACAACATGATACGATCCCCTTATAACTAATCTAATAATATAATAGCCCTTCACTATCCTATAATCCTTCTTCTACAATAAATTTAGACATACCCAATCATATTATATAATAATATAATAACTTATTTAAGCACATCCCTATATATATACTTATAAATATAAAATAATACTGATAATATGTACAATATATATATAATATTACTACATATATATATAATTCTAACTATATAACATATATAATTACGATTCAGTAATATACTATCACTCTAACTACGTAAAACTCGGGCAATTCTCGCCCAAACAACCCAAAGGCCTTACTCCAAAAGTGCTAATTATATGAACTTATTTTTTTTCAATTTTTTATATGTAATGTAATCCTTAGTGACGGTAAATAGCACTCAGTGTTCAAATTAATAGACATTTAAATATATAATTAAATCATAGGATAATTTTAGAAATCTATAATAAGTAGACCAACCCCACGATCCCTTTTGCCGCCAAGGCAATCGTTCCACTGCAATAATCACCATCCTAATAACCCTCCCACATCAAAGTTCACCAATCTATCAATAATTATATAACGGTCCCTATCCCTCATTTTAAACATAATGATTACCAATATATTAAAATGGGTCTCCCAAAACTTCACTAAAAAATTTCAGTTTCCCGTTCTTTTCAACTGCAACAATCCTGATTTAAATAGGCTCGTAACCTAACGTATAAAGTTTCTCTTATCCAACGGTGCTACTTATGATTGTGTTAACTTGAATTCCTATTTCGTAAACTCTATTCCTTTTCTATTCTGTAATTATACAGAATTATTTAAACGGATACACTTCTTTCACGTTTGCCTGGAGCATTTTTACATTTGCGATGTTTTAACAAAAATGAAAACGCCAAACGTCTGCTTTGACAAAAATAAACGCAAGCTCAAGTGTTTTATGTCTCTTTTTAAACATAGATGTATTACCAATATTATTTTAAGAAAATTTAGCGTGGATTTCACCTTGAATGGAATTACTACGAAAATTATCGCCTTCTCTCAAACGGCAACAATAGTAAAAAAAATCTCACACAAACGTTAAGAATTTCCTAATTCCTTCGTATTCATATACACAGAATAAATGAAATTCTTTACGTTTTCGCGGAGGCATTTTTTAATGATTTTTCCCCGCTGTTATAGCAACAAAACAGATTTTATTAATTATTTCCGTGTTAAGTTGCAATTCATTTTTTATTTTAATTACACAGAATTAAGAAAATTCTCTTACCGTTTGTGAGCCGTTTCTTTACGATTTGCTTCCGGTTGACAAAAACGAAACCGCAAACGCTGACAAAAACGAATGCAAACTCGAAGCGGTTTAGCATATTACGTTTCTTAAGAACCAATGCAAGAACGAAAAACTGCTTAAAGCGTCTGCAACTTATCATCAATCAGAACATCCCTTCGTATCCTGCCGTGTTACTTGCGTAAGTTGAAACCATCCTTGCTGGAAAAAATTGTTATAGTTTAATGGCCTAAGTTGAAAAAAACTTACCTACCTATCGTGCTGTAAAAGAAAAATATTTTAAACATTATATTCGACATCTATGTAAAAGATATTAAAAAATTAATAATCGCAAGATTCCAATGGCCGACCGAATTTAGCCCCACCATAATTTTAAACCGCGATCCGATATTGCCCCCATCGTTACAATTTTTCATAAATAAAACATATTATCTTGCCCGAATGACTCCAACGATTGCATTAAGGTTAAGAACGTATTTTTTAATCACTAACTTTACTTACCAATAATGTAGTTACAATTATTTTGACCTCGTTTCTTAATAGAAATTAAGCTAAAATTTACCGAATTATGTTTCTCTTGTATATACAGTGATGGAAGGTCATTCACTGCAGGTCTTTAATTAAAGCGGTTTTATAACGAAATTAATACCTAAGACATAAAAATACATTATTTTACCCATCTTTAAATATATATTTTACAAAATCGCTATAGGCTAATTTTGAGCCACTGACCGAAATGCCCCCACATGCACCAATTACCCCGTTCTTACGGTAATTATAATATAACCAGCGTATATATCATATATATATAATATATATATATTACATAATACTATATTATTATATATATAACACTTCAAGAGTTATTTTACTATAATTATACATATTATGGTGAAAATAATAATAAGATTCATAATATATATATAAAAATAAATAAATAAAATAGGCTTATTAAAGATATATTAATCAAATTTCTATAGATTAATTATATCTTAAAAGATAAAAGATAAGAAATACTAAAAGATTAAAATATCGGTGCTAATTTCCATCCGATTAGATTTGATATCCTTCTTATTAAATGAACCTAGAAAACTAAGAAAACAAACCATCAGAGGTTCAGCATACACATTAGGATTTCCAGAATAATATAAGCATTGGGCATGATCGAAACTTTTGAGGACTGTAAATGTTCATCGTAAGCGAATCAATCATATAAGTAATACCATAAAATAACGCAACTAACTTCAAGTTATTATTGAATTTCTTGGAGCTCTCTATTACCTTAAAAAACCTAGGAAAACTAGAACAAAACACCAAATGGTCAAGCGCTACTGCGATTCAGCAAACTACTAGGATTCCGAGAAATAATGTAATATAGTATTGTGGCATCATCGAATTTAAGCTAGTCATCTTAAGATAAAACCCATGATAAAAACTCATGAAACATTCACGTCTAATATCTCAATGTTATTGAATATATCACATCGAGCTAAAAAAGGTTGGAGCAATATTTCAGACAATATGATATGAATTCATTTTATCGCTGACATCAATTAGTTACTTTATTTCTCCCCAAAATATATTATCGTCGTTCCCGGAGCTAATATCTACCTTAAGACGAGATAGGGTCATTGAGAACAAAACATATAAAAATACCAAAAAATATATTGCCACCTAACTCCAATTTTATATTTTATCTGAGATCTCGGGTCTCAATTACTAAATCAAACCTAGGAAAAACTAAGAAAAAATGTCCGATGACAGCATCGTATTCAGAAAACATTACCTAGGGATTCCAAATATTATATAGCTAGTAATTGTGGGCATGATCGAATCATTGATTAAACAGATAATTGATAATTTGATAATTGTATATGATCCAAAAAAATAATAGGATTTAAGGCGGTGAATACCAAACAAGATAAAGGCACTCCGTTAAATAAGTAGTTAGTAATAACCTTATCAATACATAAGAACACAACACAATCACTTTGACACATGAATTATTGATTCATATTCTATAAATCCCATTTTCTCGAGTTAACAAAAATTTTAAAAAAGATCGTTATCCACTTTGTGTTAAAGGTCCATTTGCACAGATATAAAAAAGCATTTTACATATTACAAATGTCACCAAAACTTCCTAAGAGCCTTATTCATATCACCTCATTCTAGTTGGTGAGGTAATTTACCAGTTGGAAATAACAAGCCCAACAAGAGTCCAATAGCTCTTGCAAAAGACAGTAGCTACGGTTCACCTTCTCAAAATCGTACCCTTTATAGAACACACCTGACTCACTAGCACCCAAACCAAGAAAACCTGGAAAGTGAATGGCAGCCATTGAACCTACTATTCGGCCATGATGATTTATATGTACATCATAAAAATTATTTTCTTATATATAGCCAAAATTCACAGACTGACATCAACAGAATTTAATATTATCTTACCCCTGAAAAACAGAGGTCTTCTCTGGCTGCTGAATTTCGAAAATGCACAAGTGGGCTCTCAGACTCCTGATCTTGATATCACTAAACAAGCAAAAGCAAGGCTCGTCGTACAATACTCTCCTAATGTTGGACAAGACAAATAAAACTCATCATATCTCCCACAAATATCATTATTCGTTAACCGACAGCATTCATATGCAATAGCATCATTTAATACTTGTCTTTTCATTTATATCTATATAACTATTTACCTAAACTTGAAATTTATAAACTACCAATATAAAACCTTTAATATATAAATTAAAAGGTGGTTATTAGAGATGATGAGCTGTAAAAGAAGAAAAAAAAATATTAAAACTCCTCCCCACCCGTTACTAATAGACGGGAAGGAAAGCGAACCGCAGATCTAGTAAACCACAAACAGCCTACCAAGAAAAAACAGATGTTTGCTCCTAATCTGACTCATATATACCGCCGAGTACTCATGCATCCTCAAAGATTTCCAAACATGTTCGCATTTCTAACTCCATCTACTTTACCTAGAAGCAGCAATAACGCTCTATGTTAAGACGAGTAACATCAAACTGCCCCTGAAACAGATCATATATTCATAATATCAATTTTTGTACGTCAGGACGTAATCAAGGTTGAATCATCTCTTGCCAATACAAGCTTTGTGGGCTTCCCACGTCTTTTTTCCGAGTCCATGACTTCTCCACAACCTGAGATGCCTTGTGCTTCTGATGTTGCAATGATGGAAGTTCATCAACAGAATTTCTTACAAAAAACAGGAAGCAATATCTGTATAGGAGACAGCTGTTGATAACTGGTAAGATCGTTGTGAATTGTCATACAGACAGTAAGTACACCCCCTACACATGGTTTTTCTAAACTTTGGAGGGACTACAAAACAAATCGGTACTGTCCTAAGTCTGGCCCAGTAGCAGGTGCCGACGCCAGACCACCGGTGATCACGGATCCCAGAATTCGATATACATCCTAAGCATACCGTATACCGAGCAGGTGTAGAGCAAATAACGTTCCAACAAAGCTCAATCTGAAATAAATTGCGCGCTGGCTCAACTGCGTCATCGTGCGCGCGTGTTCTCTAGATGAACCGACTGGAGCGAATGCACAACGCTTTTCTTTCGCTCATTTAAGACCGAATTTGGTAATAGTGGTAGCCCTATACTTCGGCTGCTGTAGGAAATAATGCTTATCTTGGTCTACAAGGGATGTCTAACTATATTATACACAATATACAGCATTTCCAAAAAGCGCTAATCCTGAAGCGGCTAAGACCTTGATCGCACATCCATTCTGACAAAATCAATCTCTTTGGACCCAAAGGTCATAACATGGTTATCGATCTGTTCCAATTGTTGAAAATTTGCTGACCCGAAACTGGTCCCATGAAATCTAAAACATCTGATAGAGCAATGACTGCTCCTATTCCATCTGCAGAAGGGTAATGGAATCGCACAACATTCATTGGATACCCGACAATAGAGCTCCAATTAAGTTTCCACGATCCGAACTTCTCTGCGCCAAATCAAGTGAAATACCACTTCTGGGCCCCGGTGGATACAAATCCATGTGCCATAATTAATGTTAATATGGATACAGTCTGGGATTAGTTGGAAGCCCACCACACTACAATTTCGCATTAGGACAGTAAGCAGCTCTATTGCTTTAGATGCGTTTTTATGGTCCAATGCATTTCTCTCTAATATTCCACATGGAAGGGTACTGAGTAGGAGTTATCCCGGGCATATGTTCTGGTTCCAGTCGTGACCATACGTCATAAGCCATCGAAACACAAGAAATAGAGCGAACACATGAGTGTTGTCCTCAAGCTATTCACTCATTGATGAGTGGGAATGTCTGCAGAATCTTAGCGACATGAAGGACTCTTAAAAATTACCGAATGGTTTCCGTATCCCTTGCCGTCATAGCTCGGGATTCGAAATGTGAGATCCAGGAGTGTCCCAAAAAGAGAATCTGCAACATGAAACATTAATATCCTAATCACATGTTTTAAGAACCAGACAATACAAAAGGACCCGCACGAACTCCCGAAGGAAACATCAAAACCTCCACACATATATATTCCAATTAGCAGTATTTACCTGCCCATCCCAATACCATATTAATATACCATATACCATTTAATATGTGTCAAATCTAAACCTCCTAATCAATGAGATGTTCATTAATACTCAATATTCGTTTTGAGAACCAACAGGATATCCAAACCCAATATACTCCGTAATTTATTATCATTAAATTTATGGTTCATTACTCTTCAATTACATAAGAATTATTCAGGTTTAATTACTTTTTTCGAAATGCTTTAAAATTATTTAATTACAGATTTTCTAGGTTATTACGTTTTCACATTCATTTTCTAATATATTTTTTCATCTTCAATACTAGTTCACTATAAACCGATGACCCCTTAGTGTAATATCTTTCAACGTGGTCTTCTTCTTCCATTCATAATGCCGACGACTGCTAGATCCATACTCATATCAGAACCAATCCTCCGTGCACTCTCATACTATCTGTTCGCGACGACACGCAAATATTAGCTTCCCACAAGACCACCATCCAGCTCCATCATCTCCACATCATGACCCGCCTTGAGCTCTGTACTTTCCATTCAGGTCTCCTTGCGTGTTTACTTCTAGCTGCCATTCAGTACACTTCTTCTTACAGAAAACTACAGGTACAGCCTCATTCGGGGAAGAACATTCACGCATAGAATTTAGATTTCCCAGCTTCCAACCGAGCGCTATTCGGTCCAAGCCTGGCATTCAGATCTTCTAAGGTTTTCCTATTTACCTTTTCTTACCTCCTCTGTGTGTCCTGCTACTTCCGTAGAATATTGACTAAAGCGTCCATAAAATCGTTTTCCTTGAGGCACGTTTCTTGCTCATCAATTGGTTACAGCCTTACGTTGCACTTCACTATGCCGACATCACGTCTATTGAGTTCCTTTGGTCATTAGTAGAAATAGTTGAGATTATAGCGACAATAAAGAGATATATGAGAGATATACAGAGTTATAGTGGGAAACTACATCAAAGTGAATTGACAAGTTTACTTCATGTAGCAGAGAGTTCACTAATGAGTGAATTCTCTCGAAGCTAGAGTTTATTCTTTTTCTTTTTTCTTTTTCTTTTCATTGTTTATTACAGATTCTTTTTTTGTATTTCTTTTTCTTTTTGCACTCTCTCTCAACTTCTGCGAAAGCTTTAGCAAGAACACCACCATCCACTCCACGGCGTCAGCTAGGCCCCTAAAATCTGCTAGGAGGAAGGCGTTGTCTCAATTTTTAAGTCTGTATGCAAGACGAAGTCCAAAGAAAGAACAGAGTCACACCACCCACGCCCGACACCAGGACGAACCGGGTCTCTTCGCCTCATTACGCTTGGGCGCAAGTGCTCACGCTGACCTACCGATCCGTTACTTGTGTTGTCCATTCCCCTTCTAACATGCGAAGAAAATCTTCTATTGTCCTGACAGCTACGATCATGAAGTTATCGCGATAATCTATCTATGTATCTATCCATCTATCTATCATTTTCGCATTAACATGATGATATTTTGCCAACATTATTTTCCAAACCACAAATTTAACAATAATTCAATAAAACCGGACATTGAAAATTTTGCCACGACTCCCTACACACCTAATCAATTTTCATCCGCAAATATAATAATATGGTTTCTTTCACTAGGTTTCTAGAAGGCAAAATTTATTAATATTGTTAAATTTTTTGTTTCACATAAATAATCTGGCCAAGACCACTGTCAAAACATTCTCATTTTTCTCTATCCTGTAATACCTCACATGCTTTAGCTTAGCTTTTCCATCTTCGAATCTTTGGCAGGCTTCCTTCACGGATGTCTCGGTTTCTTCTCCGTCTATTAATTTCCTTCCTTTCGAATTTTTAAAACGTCCATCTTCCGACGACAGTCGTCATATTAGTTGAGATGAAAAGTTTTGAGAACTAGCGTAAGGAGAAACAGGTGAAGTAAATAAGTTAGCGAAATTATATGAAGAAAGGTCACTAGGGATACTGGGAGAATATTCCTTCGCATAGTTTCAAAAAAATGGCAACTAACAACCACCTAAATAACGTCCGTTAGCTCAGCGGTAATGAGAGCACTCGCCCAACTAAGCGCAAGAGGGACCCCCAGGTTTCTGTCACTGCGAGCGTAGTGAGATGTGACCTTTTCTTTCTTGAAGCTTCGAATCTGCTCAGATAAAAATTGAGCACAGCCCCCTCTCTAGATTAGCTCTGCCGGTAGTGGTGGTGCTTAACTGTAAAAAGAAAAAAAAAAAAAATAAAAAAAAAAAAAAAAAACAAAAAAAAAAAAAAAAAAAAAACTTTTTCAAACTTCACCTTGACTCTTATTCTCGATAACACTTCTCCTTTAGTCCCATCTCCTTATCCTCTCCAATATCACCTTTAATTTCTACTAACTCCTCTTTATAAACTGACCAAAAACCAATGATCCATATAAAGTGCCACGCAGAGACGTCATGTCTGAAAGAACTCCAGAAAAGAATCGCTTGTCAATCCTCCTCAGTAGCGACAGCAGATCAGGACAGACACAGCCCATAGAACATCAATCTAGGTAATGCAGCTGGCACCGAAATAGAGACCTGGAAATGACACTCTAAATTCTCATGGGTAATGTAACTTCCCCAGTAATGGGCTGTTTCCTGTAGTTAACTGCTAAGCAAGAAATTTCGTACAATGGCACCTCCAAGCTAAAACAGTCGACAATGAAATTACAGATCAAGCGCGGTCAAAAATATCTAGTCAACGTTGATCACCTCTGATGTGAGCAGGCGTCTTGCGTGTGAAGCTCAATAATAATTGCTTTCCTCGGAACCATATTGAGAGACCCCAGAGATCTTCTCTACATATTACCATGATACTAACTCCGCCACTTCTGCGAAAAAAGAAAAGCAATGACGCACCAGCATGAAGATCAATACAACTCAAAAGAGTCAACTGTATAAAATATTAGAAAATAACAAAAATATCATTAATAGACATAAAATGCAGTTGAAAACTAATAAACCTGAAAATCTTGTAATAAAAACTTTATTATTATTACATTAAAAAAAAAAAACGTTAATTAAAAATAAAAAATCTTTCATATTAAATAATGAACCAAAAAAATATAAAATGAAATAATAAAAATCTACGTATATTGCGTTTGACTATCCTGCTTGTCCAAAACGAAACCTGATCCTGTAATTAATTCGAACAACTCTCCATTATTACTTAGGAGCTTAGCAATCAGACACATATTAAATGCTCATAATGCTATACTAATCCATATGTATATTGCCGTAACTGCAGTGATTTTAACTAATACCACTATGTTTAAGGAATTATATACTGGTGACGTTTTTGATGCGTTTACCCTTACGGAGTTTCAACAGCTCTCTTGTCATTGTCTGTTCATACAAACACAACGTATTAACGATTATATATCTTCTGAGTTGCAGATTCCTTACCTTTATGGTGACACTCACGGATCTCACATTCGAATCTACCCGGACCTCTATGGACCCCGTCGTCAACATAGGATGATTCAATACCCATGTCGAAACGCATTCGCGTAAAATTTACAGAGTCCTTCTCTTCCCGCATTTCAGAAGGACATTGCCCCAAATCATACAATTAATGATGACAATAACTTAAGACACAACTCAATCTGTTCCCTCTTTCTTTGTTGAATGGCTTATGACCTTGCGGTCAAACTGAAACCAGAAATCCTCGCGAGATACCTACTTCATATCCCTTCCCAAATATGAATATTTAAGAGCAGAAACATTTCCATGTGACAATACAAAAGAGACCTCAAATCAACTAGCAGCGCTACTGTCCTACAGCGATAATGATCGGCTCCCACTCTATTCCCAGGATCTTTACCATATTACCACATACATATAGGCCCACAGGGCCATTCTCCCCCGAGAGGCCAAATGGTATCCTATTATGCAGAAACTTCGCGAATCGTGAACTTCAAATGAAACTCTATTTCGGTATACAATGAATGATCGTATTACAATATCCCCTCTACCTCTAGATGTGAAAGCAACATACCATCGCTCTATCAAGTTTTTAATTTCCATGAACCAATAGTCCCAGATCAGCATATTCAAAACCAATTTGACAGATCTCGATAACCAGTATATACCTTAGTGAATCCAATACATTTTTCATGAATGTGTGCCATCAATCAAAACCTCTGCAGTTAGCGCTTTCTTGAAAATCTGTTATATGTATAAATATATTAACATCCCTTAGTAGCACCAAATCAGCATTATCCTACACCAGACCGAAATAGCCCACTATCCAATTCCATTAAATGACGAACAGAAACTGCAAACTTTCCGCTCCAGCCGTTCAATTCCCTGAGACACGTCGCGTCACGACATGACCGGCAACTGACCAACCGCGCATTTATCGCTCGCCTTTGAGCTTTGTACCCATCATCTTCTATACACCCCTTCTACTTGTAACTGATTCGGACCCCCTACGGTGGCTTTCCACCTCTACTGCCATGGATACCACTTTGGTGACCTCCATCTATCGAAAACCATGTGGGAAGGTTACCTTTACTGTCTGTGCCAATTCACCATCTACAAGCACACGCTGTCCCCTCCTCTATACCAATTGCCTTCCGGTTTTGCAGAAATCCTTTGATACCTCTCCATCACTGCCAAAAACATCCGGCAACACCATATCAGTTGTGAGAGTCCAGGGACTCGCCAAAAGGAGCCGCCTGGAAAGCCCACCACACCTGTAACTGCAAGAGATCAATTCAAACCTCCCTATTCCTCCTCATACAACAAAATAATATGATATCACATGATCTGCCCAGGACCAGTTGATCCAGTACCCGCTACCTTAAACGTATTGCATGCCTCTCCTAGAGTAACAGTAGATGGTAGTAGAAAATGCCGAAACATTTGGAAATCTTTTAGAATCATAACGCGATAAGAGTCAGGAAAGTAGAGCAAACCCATCCTGTTTTCGTAGCTAGTGTGTTTTATAGCATCGTCCCTCTTCCTCCCTTCATCATTATAAACTTGGAGGAGTTAATCATTTTCTTTCTCTCTTTTACAAGCTCATCATCTCTGAATAACCACGCCTTTTGAAAGATCTATATTAAGTTAATTGAGATATCTCTACATTTCCAAGTTTAGGTAAAAGAGTTCATATAGATATAAATAAATTAAAACCAAGTATTAAAGATGCTAAATGCCATATGAGCTGTCTTAACGAATCATGATTTGCAGTATACTTTTATTGTTCTCCACCAATTAGAGACGTATATCACCAGAGCACCTTGCTTCCCTGGTTATGATATACACCGATCCAGGACTACCACCTTTGGGGCTTCAACTTATTCGAAATCAGCCAGCCCCAAGAGAAGACCTCGTCAGGTGGTAAGATAACATTATAATAACATTCCCTTATGTCAAGTCTTGATCATTTGCTTACTACTTAATCAATCACAATTTATGATGACATTAAATCTCTCATCTCTGGCCATTATAATCTCTGAGTACAATGCACTTCGCGCTATTTCACTTCCCCATTTTAGGTGGCGTCTTTGACAGGTGTGTCTCTACTCAAAAGCACGTACCGATTGAATGGACAACTAGTCATCCATTTCTTGCAAGAGGACTATGTTGGACTCTGTTGTTTATTCCAACTGTAAAACTACCTCACCAAACAGAATTGAAGGATAATAGAAAAGTATCCTTGAAGTTTTGTGAACATTATGTTAAATATAAAATAAAACTATAATAAACATTTGGATGTGGAGAATAAAAACAAACATTTGATAAGACATATTTTTAAATTTTGTAAACGAAATAAAAGCGATAAATTATAACTCAATATATCAATGTCAAAGTGATTGTGATGGTGTTACCTTTATATTAAGTATTCTAAAACTAACTTATTATAACGGGAGTGCCTTATTGTTGTATCCCCTAATCCCCTATATTTTTTTCGATCAATACTTACAAATATCAATTATAAATTATATAAAACCTAAAATTCGATCATGCCCACAAACTTAATAAATAATTGAATCCCTAATCTGTTTTCGAATACATCCCCATTTGTTTTCTTATTCCCCTAGGTTTTTAGTTAAAAGAGACCTCAAAATCTCATAAAATTGAGTTAGTCCCAATATATTTTTGGTATTTATATGTGATTCTTCGATACCAATACCTCCAAAGTCGATCATGCCCCCACACATTCACAGAAATATTTGGAACACCTAATGTTGCTGAACACTCTGATCTTACTGTTTTCTCGGTTTTCCCTAGCGTCTGGATCCAAATAGGACTTCAAAGCTCAAAAACATGAGCATATAGTTTTCATTTTTTTTATAATTATTTTATATTATTATTATTATTATTATTATTATTATTATTCATAGACATAAATACTTTACCTATTATATTATTATATTATTATTCATTAATATATTTTATTATCTAATTTAATATTTATTTTTACTATAAATTATTATTATTATTCATTGATTATTATTGTACACTATTATTTATTATTATTATATAGTTATTTTTATTTATTATTATTATTTTTTTATTATTATTTTTATTATTATTATTGTTCCATTTTTATTACACTATATTTATTTTTATTATTATTCTTATTATTATTATATTTTTATTTATTATTATTTTTATTTTATTGATTTTTATTATTATTATCTATTTATTTTTATTACTTATTATTTTTATTATTGCTTTTTTATTCTTTTATTAATATGGAAGATTTTGATTTTAATTTTTTTAAATTCATTATTATATTATTATTATTATATTATGATTATTATTTCCTTTATTATTTTAATTTATTATTATTATTATCTATGTTATTATTAGTTATTCATAATTATTATTATTATTATTATTTTATATTATTTATTTATTATTATTTTAATACATAATTTTTTAATTATTTATTTTATTATATACGTTAATAAAACATTATCGAAGCGTGTTTAGTCTCTATTAAAAATTTTATTATTATATTTTTATTATTATTATTATTATTACATGCATATTATTCTTACGACTATTTAAAAAATCATTACAACTAACCTGTACAGACTTGTACCTATTTCTTACGATTATTTATTAATAATTATTTATTATTATATAGTGATTATTATTATTTCTATATATTAATTATTTATATGATTTTTTGATTATATATTATTATTTTATTATTATTATTCATTATTATATTCATTATTATTTATTATTCATTATTTTATTATTATTTATTATTCAATTATTACATTATTATTATTATTTTTATGATATAATATTTTTTCTTGATGTATTATTATATTATATTATTAATTATTTATAGTATTATTTAAATCATGATATTAAAATTTGAGTATTATTATTATTAATGCTATTATATTATTAGGTCGTAATTTTTATTTATATTACGTTGTATTATATTTATATTATTATATCTGTAGTGTATTTATATTATTATTTTATTATTGATTATTTATTCATTATATATATTATTAATTATTTAATGTTAATTAAGTTATGATTATTATTATTATTTAGTAATCTGGCAAGTGTTTTGATAAGATTAGTATCTTGATTATTAAGCTTCATATATTTAATAACTATTAATAGTGTTATGTTAGAAAATGGTAATTAATATTGCAAATATTAACTTTTCAGAGTTTCATTTACTATTCTATGTTTGCCTGTATATTACTATAAATTTTCAATCTCCCACTTTACACACACCGTCACAACAACTACATTAGCCGCCGGCTTGTTCTTATAACTGTTCATTGTTCGGACTGTCTTTTGCACCACTCACAATTTACATCGGGAACCCCGCATAAAAGCGCATTTTGCATAATGATCCCAGACTATTCACTTAGCTAGGCCAATTTGGATACGAGTTTCACTAACAATTTTATCCGATTTCAGAATAAACATGCCTTCCGACTAATAGAATTTGATCTAGCGATCCGAGTTCTACACTGATATATAATCCCATGACATTTAGTACTGTAAAATGATCGGAAAAAAAATTGAGATTTTCTGCCCTATAATCTCTCTACTATATACTATATATATATAAAAGATATATTTATTATATAATTACTATATATTATAACTATATTAAACTTTAGTTAAAGAAAGAAGTATTAATATAATATTTATGTGCTTATTAAAATTTTCCTTAGTATTAATATCAATAGAAATATGAGTTATTCGGTAAACTCGTCTCAAATACTTTATATGTAAATAATAGTATATTAAATTCTAGATAAATAGGGAAATAAAAATATTAAGTCTACAAATTTAGTTTATGGTATACAAAAGTGTATAACATATGTATTCCATCTATCTATATTATTTTATAATTTGTTCAATCATTTTTTTTTTCAATACCACTCACGGTTCGTGGGTAAGAGGGAAGGAGGCTCAACATTAATGTAAATATGTGGTTAAAAATATATGTAAAGATAATATGATTTAAATAATTATGATATATTAAGTATAATTAATATATATAATAAAATTAATATACTATAAATATATATATTAAATATAATATATATATATTAAACATTATGATTATTATATATATTAATATAATATAATTAATACTATATATAATAATATATAATATTAATTATATATAGTTTATAAAATAAATAATAAGTAAGAAAAAATATAAATATCCAATATGGATTATATATATAATTAATGAAAATATATAATATGATAAATTATATATAATATTAATAATATAATATTAATATATATATATTATTATTTACCAATATATATATAAGTTTATATAATATTATTATGTTATTTTATATAAGAGGGTATATATATATTATAATATATATTTTAAGTATATATATTATATATATAGTCCTATTTCTGTTTTACGACTTCCGTCAGTTTTAATTTTTTTGTTTTCTTTTTAATATTATGCTACTATAGGTAGCAGACTCCTGAATTTTCAGTGATAACGGACATATTCAAAAGTTGCTTTATTTTTAAATAAGTTTTTAAAAATCACATGGTATGTTAAATATGTTTAAAAATTGAGAGATATCGCTCGAAAAGTTCCTACCTTGTATCCAGAACTTACCAGAAAAACCAATTAGCATATTGGAGGCATATCGAGCGCTATAAAGCTGATTACAAAAATGACAAAAAGAACTAAAAACAACACAAAAATAATACTACAACTAATATCGTATTGTGGTAATTTATCATATA
>JABUQX010124475.1:2500-12435 GCA_015478945.1 Trachelipus rathkii | reverse complement strand
AACTAAAGATAGTTCCACATGGTGTTAAGGATTATGGTTAGAATAATACGGACTTATATAAACCTGCTAGCTACAATAGCTGCTTCGAAAAGTGGGAAAGAAGCATAAGTATCGAAGTTAACTACTGTACTGGTAAACCTGTTAGACTATACTTAATAACCATTGATACCAGTTAGGGAATTTAAAATATTCATGAGAAATGTTAGAACTGATTATACATTAACGCGATGGATTATAGTACTAGGTTTATGCACATTGTATACATATTAATAAATCCTCAGTCTAGGATGAAGCGGTTAATGAATATATTATTTAGCAATTTAATGACGGCTTGAAACTTGTTGGTATAAGCACATATATTTCGTAAGTAGATAGTTAGAGAGGATAGAGAAAAAATATACAAGAAACTTATTTTTATGTTATGATATGTTCCAAAATGGATACTTTTGTAAAATCTAAACTTGACATCAATAGTTCAATAGGTCGACAGACGGGTGGGACGGGTAGGGGACGGCGAGATGGGTGGTTTGAATTACTGATTACTGATTTACATGCTTTAAAATCCAGTAACGATTATTCGCTTTAGCTGTGATATATTTACTCAAGAAACTTATTTTTATGTTAGGTTTACTGATTAAAATTTTGTTTATTTTTGTTTATGTTAGGGTGTTAAAACTTTTTGACTGTTTGCGATATTATTCGCTAGGGGATTATGATATTTAACGGAGGTTTATGGATGAATTTTTTGTTAAAATGTTTACGAAGTTGATGGTAAAACATTTAGTGTACGTCGAGCATATATATCATGTCTGTCAGTACTGATGATTAGACAGTTTATGCTAAATTTTTGTTAATATAAACAATAGGATAAATGATAAAATTAACATTGATATGTTAGAGAATAGCACATGAAAAAAGGTGGTGGTGAAGTGGTTTACGTTTTGGCTCAAGTGTAGTACTTTAATGTTGTAAAGGGCGGACGACGTTTGTTAAATGTTAGTGGTTTATTCGGGTACCATATGGTGTTTGTTGCGGTGTTTTGTCGAATTGTACATCTATATGTCTTGAGTTCAGTTATGTTATGTTGGGATTTATTAAGTAAAAAACCGCTTGATTACGTATAGGCTTAAATTACTCGAGGTTAGTATATAAAGAAACTTATTTTTGTGTTAATTCTTGAAATTTAAAACTTTGGCGTCATGTTCTACAGTTTTCGTGTCTGATGATATAAAACCCAAGGTTATGATAAAAATTCTTTGTAATATGTTAAATGAACATGTATCAATGTAAATATTACACGCTAAATGCTAGAGATGATGTTTGGAAAAAAAAGGCAAGAATGAAATAGGTTACGTTTTGTTAATGCTAGTTGTTTATTCTTACAGGTGTTAAGTGTCGACCTTTGTTAATGCTAACAGTTTTTTATTCATGCTTAAGTTTTGATAGATTCGTCGTTGTACATTATTTTCTTAATCCATATGATGCTATGTTAGCTTTTGTAATGTGAAAACCTGTGTCTATGTTAGCAATATATTCGTTGTGCATTTAGTATTAAAAACTCATTTTGTCTCATGTATATTGGTGTGCGGATTATATACACAACAGACCCCTTATGTGAACTGATGATGGGCTCGTCTCGTCACGTCGTATTCTTGATTTACCTTTTCTTCTATATTACAAATAAAGAATCTCATTACATTTAAGGGTTGTTAATACACTAATTTTCTCAGCTAAGGATAGTCTTTCGCAATGGTCGATACGATGACATTCTCCCTCCATCTACGCTTGTTATTGACTACTTCACCAGAAGATTTCGGCAATTTATCTAAAATGTGTCATTTAGATTTGTTGTCTAGCAAATTTAGACTGCTCACATTGCTCATTTTTCTGTAAGAGGATCAAATATAATAAGCTATGTGCAATCACTTTATCGCAAATGGTTAATAGCGATAAAATCCATTTTCTGTTTTGAGTTGTTATTTTTCTGAAAGGTGGAAAAAAAAGAAGATAATGTTATTTGGAAAAGTAAATAGAGATAGAATTCTTTGCGCTTACACCTAAATTACTATAAGACTAACTGCTAAGAGAACCTTGTGTATAAATTCACAGACATATTTCTTGAGACCCACAGAAAAGCCGACACGGTGATCGATATACGGCATAAAGCTCGCGCAGTCCGACGGCCAGACCGAGCCGAACCTATGATAACATTTCCTTTCTTTGGGAGCAATGTATACCGTGTCAATATTAAACGATTAACTTTACACAATATATTCGATGATTCTGTGAGCAAAACGTTAAGTTGAATAACAGGTTACGTAGGATGATTTGCTAATGTACAATCTATTGCCACCACCATGTTCTAGGTGGTAAGTGTGGAACTTTGTTAACTGTTAAATTTTGTGCATTAAAGGCGAGTTGCTGTGCTTGGTGAAACGCCTCTGCTGCTTTTATTGTAAAGTTTCCTAAGTTCATAATTTAAATGTTCGCCGTATGTAGCATTTATTAATGGTAGTAGGAAAACGAAATTGTTATATGTTAGCATAGATATATGATTCGATAGTAATTAGATATACAAAGAAAACTCAGATGAACTTTGTTATAAATGTGATTAACAGATTTCATTCTGAATATGAATAATCATGTACGTTATGGTTATAACAGTTATTCTTAGTTCATGGTACGCTAATAGTAAGTATATATTGAATGTGAAATAAGTTTCATTACGTATATTCTTCTTTTAACCTTGACACATTTAACGTTCGATCCATCATGAGTTGTGATAAGATTTTAGAGTTAAATGTTAAGATATGAATGTCAGTGTGTAATAAATTACAGTTAATATGTTAGATATATGCTTGTTGAATAAAGAAGGATTAGGTTACGCCTCAATTGCATTACCATATAGTGCTTTAAGTGATAGTGTAGAGTAAACTTATTAGTTAATGTTAACAGATTTAAACTATATTGTGTGATAAGTTGGTAAGTTGTGTTATATTTGTCTTTTTGCATTATTTTCTATTAGTTCATGGTATACGCTTATGTTAGTTAATTTTTGAATATGATGGACGAACACGATGATATTTATGTATGTTGAATAGGAAGGATATATGTACTAGGAAAACATCTGAATCAGTTATAATATGATAACCAATGTTGATGACGAAGAACTTTTAGTTAAAAGTATAAGTACTATGTGTTGTGTAATGGAAGATAACGTTAATATTGTTAGAGTAAGGTTGAAAAGTAAGAATGAGAGTTACGTTTGGCATACCATTCCGTTAGTTGCTATTCACTGGTAGGTGCTAAGTGTGAACTTTGTAAATGTATAACAAGTTTATTCGTTGTTCTTTAAGGATGTAGAATAGGTTTGTCTCTCATTGAGTACAATTATACTTTATCTTAGATATCATGATAACCGAGTATGTTATCTTTATTTGATGTGGAGAACTATTTGGTTACGTGAAGACATACTTTCGCTGCATAGTGTATGATAATGAACCAATTATTTTGCATAAATTTTAGTACATATAAATAATACCATGTTATGTAAGAATAACAATCACTTATGTTAGAGATATGCGTTGAAGAATACAAAAGCAAAGAGACTTAGGGGGGATAGGTCGTAATCATGCATTAGCATATATTAGTAATAGCGAATTACTTAGTGGTGTATAACGTAGCAGTAGTAACGTTTGTTAATGATTGAACTGCATAATATCCGTGATACCTTAAGATGTGATTAGTTTGTTGTTGCACATATAGTATGTTATGAAGTTCCAAGTCTGATGCATATGTAGCTATATTAATGATGGAGAAAAACTTTGTCTACGTATTAGAGAGTATAAATTCATTGGTCTGTATGCAGTAATACACACCGGATGTTATGGTTAAAATTTTTGTTAAAATATTACCGAGTTCTTAATCGTAGAACGTGATGGATTGGAAATGGAAATATATGTTAGAAAATTATAATAGGTACGTATTGAAATCCAGATATGCGAATAGGTTATAAATTTAAGTATGATTGTAACTTTGTTAACAGTAACAGATTCAAGTATAATATTCCTGTTTAGATGTGCAAGTTGGAGGTCGGTGTGCGGTTAACTATACAATAGATCAGATGGTACTAAAGTAGCATATTATTAAAATGTGAAAAACTTTGTTACTCACACAGTAGGAATAATGATTGAGTCTTAGAGATGTATAAGAAGAACTTGAATTATTTATGTTATGTTTATCCAAAAATGATAACTCGAAATGTGTCCTTGGAACTATCAATAGATCTAAATAGATCAATATGAATCAGAGAATGGACAAGAGGAGAACGATGGGTAGGGAATGCTGGACTCGAATGTGACGTTTGAATTACTGATTCACTATTTTAGGGCTATAGTAAAAACGTTGAGAATAAAGATAGAATACCGAATTTTAGTAAAAAATTTGAACATATAATCAATAATCACTATTACTTGTTGTCAGAGAGAGAAAAGAGAGAGAGCGAGAGAGTGGATGGGTGGTTTGATTTAGATTTACTGCTTTAAATTAGGGTATGTAAAACGTACAATTTAGTTAAAAAATTTGATAAATCAATATATAAGTAGATCAATAGATCACGGAATGGTACAAGAGGGACGTAGATTGAGATATTTGTGAGTAGATTAGTGAACTTAGAAAGAAATTGTTGTGAAAACAAAAAGTAGACGTTATAGAATTAGTGAAGATAAGATTAAAACACAAATTGTATTATGATTTGACACACAGAAAAGCGGGTATTTAGTAAATATTATATTTTTATCTTATGGTTCTGAAACCATTATTTTCGAAATCTATAGATACCAAGTCCACGTAATATTTAAAAGACGAACCAACATGTGGTTGTAATGTATACGAAGAATGAGTTTGATTAAACATTGGCGACGCGAGACACCGCAGCTCTCAAGCACCGGAAGAGGCGGAAAAACGGTGCCAGCGGGACTAGCACAACTAAAAATGGGCTGGAATCCTTCTACCCTACTCTCCTTCTCATTCCTTCTTCCTTCCTCCTATTCCTCCTCCTCCTTCCTCATTCTTCCCTTAATCTTCTTATCTTCTTTCGTATCCTCTGTTTATGCATTCCATGCGATTTCTCTTCTATTCAAAGGGGGGACACACTCCCGTAGGTCTCTGGAACCTCCGAAAGAAAAAAAAAAAAAAAAAAGAAAAAAAAAAGCGCCCAATCCGCTTCCATCCCCCGTCTCGGACTCCACTCCCTCTTGTCCTGTCTCAGTTTTCATCTTTCTAATGACCATTTTTATTTTCTTCTTGGGGGTGGGTCCCCCTTACGGGGGGACGGCCAGGGTACGTAATCTCGTCTACGATGAGCTTACATCACCATTAACCATCATTCAAATTTTAACAATACGATAAACTCTAACCCATTGTCGAATATATTGGAAGCGGACGGATGCGAAAAAGCAACCACGGCGGAAGGCAAAGTCGGAGTTCGTAAAAAAACGATCCCTTAAGGGGATCGTTTTTCGACTCAGAATCAATTCCTTCGGAATTGATTCTTCGACGTAATAATAATAATAAAGTAAACCATTGGATGAGGTGTATGCGCACCCGCTCTCTCTCTTCTCCCACCCGCGCAGTCGAACACCTAGCGTTCGATTGATTAGCTTAGGCTTATTTAATCTCAGGGTTTGGAAAAGCCAACAAGGGTATTAAACCGCGGGCGTAGCGGCTAACGCTCTCGGGGGTGAGCCCCCCCTCTAGTTATATATACCTACAGAACTTGAAATATCTACCCATGTTTCGAGCTATAGACCCAATAACATAGACATATAATGCTAAGTTTCAGACATATACCTTTATTCCTTCATATCGAAAAGGGTGGCATCGCGCAAGTGGCTCTATTACTACTTACATATATATATATATATATATATATATATATAAATATATATATATATTATTTATATCTATAATATATATATATAGTAAGTTAGTAGTATATATATATATAGGAATGGTAAATATATAAAGGATACTATAATATAGTAATTTGTAAATGAAAGTATAATAATATAATTATAGTAATATATTATGAGGGAAACGTTACAATATACTATATATCATATGAGAGTCAATAGACTAAGTGATAAGGTCACGTTTACGTATCAGCTCAAGTAGATTATTTACTATACTATATATATATATATATTATATATATAATATATAGTATATATATAATAATATAAATATATAAAATATATAATAGTAGCTATATAATAAATAAGATATAGATATACTATAATATATATAAGCTAGATATAATAGGCAATGTAATTATAAACTAATAAGAAGAATATAAGATACATAGACGTCGATATAAGAGACGCTATATCCAATACGAATATGTAACAAGCAAGGCTGATATATTAGGTATAGAGAGGTATAGATAAGGTAATGGGGTAGATATATTAAATATGATAACAATAATATACGGAAATAATCTACATAGGATAAAGGTATAACTGTAAATATAAGATATATAAATAAGATATAGATATATAATAGATATAATATATAAGAGAATATGAGGGATAGGTGTAATAGGTAATAGTAGATGAGTATATATATATATATATATATATATCTTATAGTATATAAATTAAATAACAAACATATTAGTATTACTAAACGAGATTAAATAGGTATAGGAGTATACTTAATAGATTATATTACTAGAGGATATTATATGAATACTAGTATATAAGGTATATTAAGATAAAACTTACAAACATAACTAATGAAATAGAGTAATAGACGATAATAAGTAAATAGAGACTATATAGGTAATATTAATACTCTGAGTGAGATAGATCGATAAGATATAATGATATATGATATTACTCACTTAACACAACATAAGGTAGAAAAGATATAATATGATGTAAATATATAACTACAGCTATAGCGGGAGGTAGGAAGAACGGTAAAGCTAAGCCAAAAATATAAATATAAGTATAGTGAAGAGAATAATATGTATACATACTCATATGTATATATTAATTAATTTTGATATGAGAGGAAAAGAATTAGTAACAGATAGTAATAGTGATAGTACTGATAATGATAGTGGATATTAATAAGTGAGTACATAAGTCATATAATAATATATCTATATATATATCATATATAGTATATATAGCTAATATATATGACTATATATATAATATATATATATAATATATAAATAGTACGTATATTTATATTTATAAAATATATAGTATATATATATATAGTAATATATAAATATTATAATATATATATAGATATATATATTCTATCATATGATATAACATATTATATATATTATAATAAGTATACTCAATATAATATTATATCCAAGATATAGTATGATATATATTGATATATTATATATATAGTACATACAATTTACTTATATTATTATATAAACTTATGATAAGGAAAATTTGAAAGTGGGGATAATAAACAGATTAGAAAGGTATAAGGCAATAATAATATGAGATCCTAAGATCTAAAAAGCCACAGACTTATACAATATATTAATGAAAATACGATAAATATATATAATAAGTAAGATTATTATATTTCTAATCACATAAGGATATATCTTAAAATAAAATAATAATAAAAGTATCTCTTTGTAACTGTATCCAATTTCTTGTGCATGCAATTGGAGTTAAGAAGAGGAAACATAACAAATAATATATACAACACCCAACCCCGGTCACTAACTCCCAACAAAGTTAATCATGTAATTTTTTTTCTTTCAATACAACAAACAATTTAGACATTGCAACAGTGGACAAACTCCTAACATGATTAGATCAGGCGAGTCTGTCTAGACTGCCATCCAAACTAACCAATTCTCCAAATTTACAATGATAATAGGAAACTTAGAAGGCATAAAGTCCTGACGGGCACCCTCCTGTGATTCTTAAACTTGTGCTTCCGAGCTCGCACTCTGCCTTGGTGAACTATTTTGCTCTGCCTATCAACCTTTGCTTTTCCTTCCGAAAAAGATAAACCCCTTTCAAACCTCTAGCTTTCGTCCTGTTTCCATAACTTCTGTTCTTTTAAAAATTTTCCAATCTATCCTTAACAAGATTTGGAAACCATAATTAAATCATATAATCTTAACTTAGATCGCAAGTGATGACTCTATCCTTTTGCTCTTTTATTTTGAAAAGATTCCACACAACCGCGAATCACTGATGCTAAGAGGGTGACATTGGAGCAAATTACCAATAATCTTTCTCATATTTTTAACTGGGACAGATAATATGGTAGTTTAACGATTCAAAAACTTAGTTCCTTAATCTAATTACTGACCTACTCTACATAATTTTCCACAACTCAAGCCTTCGTTTGGCCTTAATATTCTTAGTATTTACTTTACTGGCGGTCTTTCTTGGAAGGACCACGTTGTTTGTATCGCTATACAAGCATCAAGGAGGATGTGTGTTCCGAAGAGACTTCAGAATTTCTTCACACATTACAGTTGCCTACTCGGTATTGGATAGGGTTGGCAGAAAACAGACCAGACTTCAGACCATACCTGTTAAAACTACCATTGCCAACTCTGGTATAGGGGTGTGGTTCATACTTGTATGGAGTACGCATCACGTATCTGAGGTGGTTCCACTCATACATCTCTTTTTGAAAGAATGGAAGAGGGCTTTTCGCCTTTTGAACTCTCCCGCTCTAACCGACTTCTCCAATTTCTTTCTGACTGTATCTTCGTTGCTACACTCTTCCATGTTATTGCTTTGCAACGCTGCTTTTCTCACGTCTGTTCGCATACTTCCCTCCTTTGAAAAAAGCTCACATGACTTTTCCATGTAATTTTATCCTTTCTTCTTCCAGTTCTCAGATCCCGAATTAACTTTTGTTTATACTCCATTGGCAAAGTCTGGAACACACTTCCTTCCCTCTTTTATTTTCCTCTCTTCCTTTAACTCGAACACTTTCATATAACATCCTTTGATCTGGATCTGAATTTGCTGCCCCAAATCTGGGGGTGGGATTTGATGTAGTCCTGGACCTTCCCCTATCAGAGATTACCTAAAAATTTAGTTTTATCAACTGATGAAAAAAATGAGCATTTGCAGAACTGCTGCGGTGCTATGAGAACGAAGGTGAGCAGTTTTTAAACGTGATTGTAGCCATAGATAAAAATTGGACTGCCATCCGAAGCAGAATTGAAACCAGACACTATTCGAAAGTTAACTCACGAATATAGACACGATAATGAGATATGACAAAATAGTGTATAGTAAACAAAGAAATCTTTGGATGCACTTAACAACAGAATACTATAGAATATATTTGTGGGATGTTTAATGTCCAAAGATTTGTTAAAATACTTGGGGCATGTTCGCAAACGATGGTTGTGCTGTTGTTTCTAAAACGCAGTATGGATAAAGTAGATAATATGGTTTTCCTTCCATCATCACATAGTCTTGACACGAACCCATCAGAATTTATATGACTTATTCCCAGAATTGAACCAATCACTTTCTGGGAAATGCCTCAGGAACAATGATGTGTCTAATGAATTGACCCGATAACATGTATGATAATGAAAGAGCCTTGAGAGTACCTATATAGAGTTGCACAACCTTTAAATATCTGCGTAGTAAGTCTGATCAACTGAGATTATTTTGGGGAACTGTTTTGTTAAATATATTCCCGTTTTATAGATACAAGAAAATTTATAAACAGAATTTCGAAACGATCCAGTTATAATTATTCCTTTCTTTCTTTCTTTGTCCTCCTCCTTTCTCTTCCCATGCACAGTAAATTGAACAGGAAGTAGAAGAGTACGGCGTAAGTCGAAAAGGGAAAGCCTCCCCATCCCTTAAGTGAGAGCTCGTTGCAGCCGTACACCCAATTGGAGTTCG
>JABUQX010124474.1:17500-31257 GCA_015478945.1 Trachelipus rathkii | reverse complement strand
GGGAACACTTCGAAAATCGTGCATAGCATGGGCAGTTAATAAGTAGGTGTGTGTGGATGTGTCTTGGGTGGATAATATTAAGAAAAATGTAAAGCTGCTGATTAGGTAATACAAATAGGTGAGGAGAAATTTGAAGGAAGAGTAAATAGGCTTGTATAGATGGAATTACTGGTAAATGATTAAGAATGGAGGCGAGATGTGAATGAATGTATTGAAAGTTGTTTTTTTTGTAAACAACATCTCTATATAATAGTAGTATAATATATATATATATATATAAATATTATATATATATATTAGTATATATATATTATATACTCTCATATATATATATATATATATATACATTATATATATATATTATTATAATATATATATATATAGTAATGCCTTAATTAAAATATTTCTTCTAAAATCCTTATATAAATAGAAGAAAATCAATACTCTTTGTAAGTTTAATATCAAATATTTAAAGAAATTTATTAAGGAATACTAGCAGAATATTTCGACCAAACTTGGCCCTCTTTCAGCTGCTATAAACAAAGTTTATAGCAGCTGAAAGAGGGCCAAGTTTGGTCGAAATATTCTGCTAGTATTCCTTAATAAATTTCTTTAAATATTTGATATTAAACTTACAAAGAGTATTGATTTTCTTCTATTTATATAAGGATTTTACAAGAAATATTTTAATTAAGGCATTACTTTTCCTTAAATTAAACAAAAAATCCAAGTGGGCCAACTCTTATAACTCTCTCTATATATATATATATATATATATATTATATATATGGTGCCCGAGTTGTTATATATTATATATATATATATATATATATATATTATTAATTATATATATATATATAATATATATATTATTATATTATTATATATATATTAATTATTATATATATATATATATATTAATATTATATATATATATATATGTATATAAATATATTATATATATATATTATATAATATATTATATAGATATATAATGATATCACTAATATACTAATATATATATATATATATATAGTATTATATATATATATGTAGTTTTCGAGGGATTAAAGAGAGAGCAGTTAGGAGAAACCCTGTATATAAGGGTAAAGAAAAGGGACTTGTAGGGAACTATAAGGAATTGGTTATTGAAGTTTTGAAGGGAAGATATTTGCGATATTTTTGCTTAAAAGATTTGCATCGAGTGAGTAAGGGACTGAGTTGGCAAAGACAGGTGTATTTAAAAGTGGTAGGGGATATGTAGATCAAATATTAAAATGAAACAAATGATTGAGAAAAGGAGAGAAGAAAAATAAATTGTTTTTAAGTTTTATGGACCTCAACAGGCGTATGACAGGATTAATAGGGAATCTCTGTGGGCAGGATGTTAGTGATTATATGGTATGTGGTGTAAGCCTACTGGAATGGAATCAAAGTATTGTTTACGATAGGTGAAACGGTGTAAAGAATAAAATTTAGCTGAAAGTGATGGTTTATATAATAGCTGAGTGAGGCAGGGATGTGTTATGTATCCTTGTCTATTTTAATTTGTATATGGATGGGGCCTATGAAAATTAGAGGTGGCCATGGGAAGGTGTTAAGAAAAATGGAGAATAAAAAGAGTGGAGAGTGCCCTGCTTATTGTAAGAGTCTGATTTGGTTCTGTGTGGCGAATCTGAAGAGTTTGAAAGGATTTTTAGAGGGTTTTAGCTATGTATTTAAAATGAGGTATTTGAAAGTAAATGGTAGATAAGAGTAAGGTTTTGATTGTGAGTGAAAAGATATCGCGGTGTGAAGTCTATGTTAGAATGGTGGAACTCTATCAAGTATCTGAAGTTTAATTACTTAGGAAATATGTTGGATGAAAAAGGCAACGGATGGTGTAGAGTGATGTAACGAAAGTTGTGAATGATAGAAGGTGGCTGTTGCAATTAAGTCCTCTGGTGGATGTAAGGGACTAATCTAGTGCGCAAGGGTTTTGCATTGATGGATGTTGTTACCGTGTTAATGTATAGTAGTAGTAAGAATATGGACCCCGAAAGTGACCGCACCTTTTTGACCTTTTTCTGACCGCGACCTTTTTGAGCTCGAATTCCTTGACCGACCTTGACCTTTTTGGCCTGTTACCTTTTGGCCTTGACCTTTCTTCACCCACCCTTTGCGTCTTCCTGGGTCCATTTATTGGCCCACGGTATTTTTTGGCAAACCCTAATTTTTTTGGCAACCCTAATTTTTCGGACCCCTTAATTTTTTTGGCAACGCGTAAGTTTTTTGAAACCCTAATTTTATTGGCAACCTAATTTTTTCGGCAACCCTAATTTTTGCAACCCTTCGAAAAAGGGCGCTCCCAAACGGTTGCGTCAGCAACCGTTGTACGCCATTACCCCACCCTAATTTCGACCAACCCTTTGGTCTTCCATGGTTCAATTTTGGCCCACCCTAATTTTTGACCCACCCTTTTAGGGGCTTAGCCCTATTTTTTGATATTTCGGTCACATCTACACACACGCCGCGGCGCCACACACACACACCACCACACACAAGACACCTAGGCCTACACCAGCCTACACCAGCCTCCATAATAGCCTACACCCAGCCTCCAATAGCCTACACCCAGCCTCCACATAGCCTACACCCCAGCCTCCACATAGCCTACACCTAGCCTACACCCGCACCTAGCCTCACCCATCCTTCACCTAGCCTACACCTACACCTAGATTCCACTCAGCCTTCCCTAGCCTACACCTACACCTAGTCTCCACCCAGCCTTCACCGCCTTACACTCACCAGGGGCTTAGCCCTTTTTTGATGTCTTAACCTTGTTGACCATGATATTTAGTCCTTGACCTTGCCATATACCATGGGTCATTTTTGGCCCACGCCAATTTTCTGGCCACTCGTGCCCCACCCCGTCACATATTTTCGTTCCTAACTTGAACCATGTTTGGCATCTATCCCTAACTTGAACCACCTACACACACACACACACACACACACCTACACACACACACACACACACACACACCACACACACACACACACACACACACTTATTACACACAATCCCACTATATGACACTTATCCACACATTCACTATGACACTTACACTCACCCATAATGATACTTGCACTATTTACACTTATTCCCGTACAAAACACACGAACCAACCCTTTGGTCTATCCATGGGTCAATTGACCCACGGTAATTTTTTGTTCTTTAGGGACTTAGCCCTTTTGTGATGTCTACCTTGTTTGACCATGATATTTCAGCCTTGACCTTGCCATATACCATGGTCAATTTTGACCCACGCTAACTTGATGGCTTTGATGGTTCCAATCACCGTAAGAAGTACCTAGGGAAGTTCTATTAGTGTTCTATATGAGTATTAGATGAGGGCCAGGTGAGTGCCAGGTGAGTGCCATGTGAGTCCAAGTGATTGCCAATGAGTGCCAAGTGAGTGCCACATATTGCAAGGGAGTGCCACATAGTGCCAAGTGTGAGTGCCACATAGTGCCAAACTGAGTGTCACTTTTTTCAAGCCTTTTCTAGCCTCCCCCGAGCCTAGAATAGCCCTAATATGGGTATCTACCCCTAGGTTATAAGGTATGAGGAATCGATTGGTGTATATTACAAGTTCCTAGGATGCTTCCTACTATGAGTTAGTTTTTTTCTTAACACTTATACACACTATGACACTTATACACAAATTCACTTTGACACTTATACACACTATGACATTATACACACTTACACTCGTGCATAGACACTTACACTTACACACCGATATTTTGAGCCTCAAACTTTGATGCTCAGCATTAATTGCCTCAGCATTGATGCCTCACTTTGAAGGCTCATCTTTGATGACTCATCTTGTGACTCATCTTTGATACCATCTATATTGATGATTCATCCTTGATGAAATCATCTTTGATGGCTCATCTCTACCCGCAATCATAGAACCAGAGTTAATATTAATGTTTCCCTAGATCATTAAGCTACCCCCAGGGGTGCCAGCATGCGCCCTCCGCACACAAAGACAGCCACCCCGCACCCGCAGGTGCGTCCGCCGAGTTCCCTGCCCAACCGCGTGCGCCCGCGGCGCAATCATTTCCGCGTAACCGCCCGCCGCTGCGCCGCCAGGCGCAATATTTCCGCTACCCGCCCGCCGCGTGGCAGCCCGCCAGGCACAAAATTCATGCGGAATGAAAAATATATATACCATGAGTCATTTTTTATTTCAAACTTAAACATTTCAAAGAATTTTTTTTCAAATATTTACTATGAGTCATTCATTTTTATTTCAACTTAAACATTTTATTAAAAACATTTTCGCGAACCTTAAAACTGTAACTCATTACAGACGATTATTTAACACATATATTTATTAAATTACTTCTCTCTTACTTAATCACTCCTTTTACTTAATACTATAATTATAAATTTTTTAAATTGTATGTAGAGAAAAAATCCAGCAGTGTTCTGATATATTCATTTTATTTACTACCCATTTGCTACTTCGATTTATTTAAAAACATAAAACTATATGAACCCTAAAGCAGTAAATTCAGTAAATCCAATAGAGGTGTTACCTAACACCTAAGGATTAGTATGCTTTTTTCTGCTATACTGCTTTAACTTTCTGCTTTACTGCTTTAACTTCACTGCTTTACTGCTTTAACTCACATACATTACACATACCTTAAAGCAGTAAATCAGTAAATCAATAGAGGTGTTACCTAACACCTAAGGGATTAGTATGCTTTTGTTTTACTGCTTTACTGCTTTACTTTCTGCTTTACTGCTTTAACTCCTGTTTTACTGCTTTAACTCGCATACATTACATACCTTTAAAGCAGTAAATCAGTAAATCAATAGAGTGTTAACTAACACCTACTGGATAGTATGCTTTTGTTTTTTACTGCTTCTACTGTCTTTTAACTTTCTGCTTTACTGCTTTAACTTTCGCTTACTGCTTTAACTTTCTGCTTTAATGCTTTAACTCTCTGCTTTACTGTTTTATCTGCTTAACTCATATGTTTTACTGCTTTTACTGCTTTAACTCATATGTTTACTGCTTTAACTCATATATTTATTAACATTACATACCTTAAAGCAGTAAATCAGTAAATCAATAGAGGTGTGACCTAACACCAAGGGGGGACTAGTATGCTTTTGTTTTACTGCTTTAACTCATTGTTTTACTGCTTTAACTCATGTTTTACTGCTTTAACTCATATGTTTTACTGCTTTAACTCATATGTTTTACTGCTTTAACTCATATATTTATTAACATTATGTTTTTTATTTTGTTTTAATACTTTTTATTTATTTTATTATTATTTTTTTTATTTTTTTATTTTTTTTTTTTTTTTATTTATTTTTGATTTTATTTTTATTATTATACTTAGTGTATTATTTACGTCATGCCTATTGTTATTATTTAGAACACACATACACACACACACACACACAACACACACACACACACACACACACACTTACACTTATACACACATTCACTATGACACTTACATTTACCCATAGACACTTACATTGACACTTATACACACGCGGTCACACACACACCACACACACTTACACTTATACACACATTCACTATGACACTTATACACACATTCACTATGACATTACATTTACCCATAGGACACTACATTTTACACTACATCTCGCACACAGATTTACTTACACACGCAGATTTACTTACACTCACACAGATTTACTTACACTCACACACAGATTTACTTACACTCACACACAGATTTACTTACACTCACACACAGATTTACTTACACTCACACACAGATTTACTTACACACACAGATTTACTTACACACACAGATTTACTTACACTCACACACAGATTTACTTACACACACACACACACACACACACACAACACACGCACCTCACCACATATTTTTTTTTTTAACGTATAATTTATTAAAATTTATGTTTTAATAAACACGTACATTTATATTACTCATTCAAATATAACTAAAATTATTTCAAAGTTTCTTAAAACTTCTATAATAAATCAATCATTATCTTTGAACAAAGAATTTATTATTAACTGTTAATACTTTTTGTTTATAAATTTTATAACTATCAAGTTTTAAAATAACTTTTACTAAAATTTTTATGAAATTTTATTAAAAACATATATTTTACGCACCTTAAAGCAATAAATCAGTAAATCAGTAAGGTCAGCCCCTAGCACCCCTCTACACCAAGCTATGCCACGTTTTGTTCTATTGACTTACTGCTTTACATCATCTTTAGCCATGTAATAAGTATAAAAATAACAAAATAAGTTCTTCTCTGCTAACATAACATGTATTTTATTAAAATCTTTCTAAGTTCTTATTTTAAAATAACAATATTCACTTTACATTTATATTATTCGTTCGATGTTAACAATAAAAATATTTCAAAGTTTTTTAAATAATCGGATTTTTTTTATTATTATTCATTATATTATCTATGTACATTGACAATCCATTCACGAGAAAACACAACAACCGCACTCCTTACAGATACGAAACTACCTCTCTCTGTAAAATGTGTTGAAATAACTACTTTAGGCCTAATTTAGGATAATCCTTTTATAGCCCGGGGCGATTTAGGCCTAATTCCCGGTCAAAAAATATATTTCAAACTGACCTTTTCTTAAATGTGGTGCAATAACTACGTTAGGCCTAAATTTAGGATAAGCCTTTTGTATCCCCGGTGATTTAGCCTAATACCAGGTCAAAAGTTAATTCCAGTATAGACAAGTAATTCATTGTTATATTATATATTTTATAAATATATTTCAAACTGAAACCATGCTGGGATCGGTAAGATCCTTTAAGCAGGTAAGAAGGAAATGTTTTCCCTACTTGTGATTGGTCGGAGTAATCCTTATCTCTATATGACCTCGTATGTGATTGGTCGAGAATTATTTTATCGTCTTTTGAAAATTAACTTTGTTCTTTAAACTTGTATTTGAGCAGGTGTGTTTTATTATCTTTTAGACCCCCAACTCATTTTAAAAATCATAGTCAATTTAGCTGTTAAGCGGTGCACAAGTTATCTGATTTGTATTAAAAGTGTTTTATTTTTACTAAGTGTAAATCATATTTATAATAAATACTTACAATTTGAGGAATAATTATTAATTTCATTAGAATAGATAATAATTAATTCACTATATTTATAGTAGAACACGTGAAGCAAAACGCAAGAGCGCCCGCAAGCGCGACCCGGTGCGGAACCGCATGAACCCGCCGCCGTAATATTACTACGCGGTCGCGAAAATATGGCGCGTTGTATTTCAAAGTGGTAGGGCATACTTCCTAGAGGTTGATATCTTTTGGAAACCTTCCCATTCAGTATGTATAATATTAGTTTATGTACTGTATCAAGGTATATTTACGAACCTTATAACATGTGTTCAAGCGCATTAGTTTATTTAAAGTCCTGGTATATCAGTGTTTATAACAAACCAAGGGAGATATTCTCGATGGTTGCCGAATGCATACAACATCTGATATAGAAGAGGTATGAACTTACATACTTCGATGTAATTTTGAAGTATAATGATATGATACCAATACTGAAAATCCATAAAGAGAAATTACGGTTTGTACAATGAGGGGAAGTTTATTATGCATGTACACACATTGTGTATTTAATTAATTAATATAGTAATTATGTAATAATATTTTAGATTAAACAACTTTTTTCATAACTTATACATAGAGAAGATTAAAACCGTAAAGACATACCTTGAAAAGGGAGGGAATGGGATAACTTCTATACATTAACTCTACGTCGTATATAGGTGTAACTTTAAGGCATATAAAACTTGTTTTACATTCCTTAAAGTAATAAGATCTTAAAGCCATACCACAAAGAGGAACATGGCCTACGTCACAGCCGGAGTATTTGTTCTATTTCCCTCAAGGAATTATAACTTTAGGATAAATAAAACAAACTGCTTTTCTACAAAACAAAATTGTTCTTTTCAAAACTAAATGTTTTTCAAGAAACTTTACCAGTGAAATGGTATTTTCTATAAATAAAATAAAAATGTTCAAGTAAGAAATAAAATGAACGATTCATAATATAGGAAACGGTATATTTGAAAATACAAAAATGATGTAATGAAAGTTTACAACGCTCCATATTTTCGCGACCGCGTAGTAATATTACGCCGGCGGGTTCATGCGTCGGTTCCGCACCGGGTCGCGCTTGCGGGCGCTCTTGCGTTTTGCTTCACGTGATTACGTACATTGAGGAATAATTATTATCTATTCTAGTGAAATTAATAATTATTCCTCAATGTAAGTATTTATTATAAATATGATATACACTTAGTAAAAATAAAACACTTTTAATACAAATCAGATAACTTGTGCACCGCTTAACAGCTAAAATGACTATGATTTTAAAATGAGTTTGGGTCTAAAAGATAATAAAACACACCTGCTCAAATACAAGTTTAAAGAACAAAGTTAATTTTCAAAAGACGATAAAATAATTCTCGACCAATCACATACGAGGTCATATAGAGATAAGGATTACTCCGACCAATCACAAGTAAGGAAAACATTTCCTTCTTACCTGCTTAAAGGATCTTACCGATCCAGCATGTTTCAGTTGAAATATATTTATAAAAATAATAATAATAACAATGATTCATATACTGGAATTACCTTTTGACCTGGTATTAGGCTTAAATCCGCATGGGATACAAAAAGGCTTATCCTAAATTTAGGCCTAACGTAGTTATTGCACCACATTTTACAGAAAAAGGTCAGTTTGAAATATATTTTGACCTGGAATTAGGCCTAAATCGGCCGGCTATTAAAAAGGATTAGCCTAAATTTAGGCCTAAAGTAGTTATTTCAACACATTTACAGAGAGAGGATCAGTTTCGTATCTGTAAGGAGTGCGGGTGATTGTGTTTTCTCGTGATGATTGTCAATGTACATAAGTAATAATAATTAATTAATAAAGAAAATCCGAATTTATTTAAAAAACTTTGAAATATTTTTACGTTTAACATTCGAACGAATAATATAATGTAAGTGAATATTGTTTATTTTTTAAATAAAAACTTAGAATGATTTTAATAAAATACATGTTATGTTAGCAGAGAAGAACTTATTTTGTTATTTTTATACTTATTACATGGCTAAAGATGATGTAAAGGCAGCATTAAGTCAATAGAACAAAACGTGGCATAGCTTGGTGTAGAGGGTGCTAAGGGGCTGACCTTACTGATTACTTGATTTATTGCTTTAAGTACGTAAAAATATATAGTTAATAAAATTTCATTAAAATTTTTAGTAAAAAGTTATTTAAAACATTGATAGTTTTATAAAATTTTATAAACAAAAAGTATTAACAGTTAATAATAAATTCTTTGTTTAAAAAGATAATGATTGATTTATTATAGAAGTTTTAAGAAAATTGAAATAATTTTAGTTATATTTGAATGAGTAATATAAATGTACGTGTTTAATTAAAACATAAAATGTTTTAATAAATTATACGTTATATGTGTAAGTGAGGGTGCGTGGTGTGGTGTGTTGTGTATGTGTGTGTGTGTGTGTGTAAGTAAATCTGTGTGTGAGTGTAAAGTAAATCTGCTGTTGAGTTAAATCTGTGTGTTTGTATAAGTAATTCTGTGTCGTGAGTGTAAGTAAAATCTGTTGTGAGATGTTAAGGTAAATCTTGTGTGTGGTGTAAGTTAAAGCTGTGTGTGAGTGTAAGTAAATCTGTGTGAGTGTAAGTAAAATCTGGTTCGTGTAAGTAAATCTGAGTGCGAGTTGTAAGTCGTAAATGTAAGTGTCTATGGGTAAAATGTAAGTGTCAGAGTGAATGTGTGTATAGGTGTCATAGTGAATGTGTGTATAAGTGTATGTGTGTGTGTGTGTGTGTGTGGACCGCGTGTGTATAAAGTGTCAATGTAAGTGTCTAATTGCGCTAAAATGTAAGTGTCATTAGATGAATGTGGTAAAGTGTAGTGTGTGTGTGTGGTGGTTGTTGTTGTGTGTGTGTGTGTGTGTGTGTGTGATATGTATGTGTGTTCTAAATAATAACAATAGGCATGACGGTAAATAACACTAAGTATAAAATAAAAATAAAAATTCAAATAGATAAAAATAATAAAAATAATAATAAAAATATAATAAAAATAATAATAAATATAAATAAAAAGTAATAAAACAAAATAAAAACATAATGTTAATAAATATATGAGTTAAAGCAGTAAACATATGAGTTAAAGCAAGTAAAACATATGATTAAAGCAGTTAAAACATGAGCTTAAAGCAGTAAAACATGAGTTAAGCAGTAAAACAAAAGCATACTAGTCCCCCCTTGGTGTTAGGTCACACTTCTATTGATTAATCTTGATTTACTGCTTTAGGATGTGTAATTAATAAATATATGAGTTAAACCAGTAAAAACATATGAGTGTAAGCAGTAAAGCAGGAAAGTTTAAAAGGCAGTAAAGCAGGAAAGTTTAAAACAGTTAAAGCAGAAGAAAGTTAAAAGCAGTTAAAGCAGAAGTTAAAGCAGTAAAGCAGAAAGTTAAAGCAGTAAAGCAAAGTTAAAAGCAGTAAAGCAGGTAAAAACAATCATATTAATCCCTTAGGTGTTAGGTACCACCTCTATTGATTTACTGATTTACTGCTTTAAGGTTTGTAAAGTATATTGAGTTAAAACAGTAAAGCAGTGAGTTAAGCAGTAAAGCAGACAAGTTTAAAGCAGTAAAGCAAGTTAAAACAAAAGCATACTAAACCCTTTAGGTGTTAGGTAACACCTCTATAGTATACTGATTTACTGCTTTAAGTATGTAAAATATATGAGTTAAAGCAGTAAAGCAGTGAGTTAAAGCAGTAAAGCAGAAAGTTAAAGCAGTAAAGCAGTAAAACAAAAGCATACTACTCCCTTAGGTGTTAGGTAACACCTCTATTGATTTACTGATTTACTGCTTTAAGGTATGTAAAGTTTATGTTTTTAATAAATATTTCGTACAAATGTAGTAAAATAAAATGATTATATATCAGACACTCTGGATTTTTTCTTCTTACATACAATTTTTAAAAATTTTAATAAATTAAGTGAGGTAGACATTCGTAATTAAGTAAAAATAATGTTTAATAAATTATATGTGTTAAATAATAGGTCTGTAATGAGTTTCAGTTTAGGTTCGCGAAAATGTTTTTAATAAAAATGTTTAAGTATGAAATAAAAATGAATGACTCATAGTATATTTGAAAAGAAATTCTTTGAAATGTTTAAGTATGAAATAAAAATGAATGACTCATAGTATATATATTTTTCATTCCCGCAAGAATATTGCGCCTGCGGGCGCACGCGGCGGGCGGGAACGCGGAAATATTGCGCTGCGGGCGCACGCGGCGGCGGTTACGCAGGAAATATTTTGCGCCTGCGGTCGCACGGGCGGACGCACCCTGCGGGTCGGGGGTGCTGTCTTTGCGCGGAGGGCGCACGCTGCGCCCTGGTGGGTAGCTTATGATCTAGGGGAAGACATTAATATTAACTCTGTTCTATGATGTGGGGTAGAGATGAGCCATCAAAGATGAATCATCACCAAGTAGGATCATCGATCAGGGTTGGTTCTTAAAGTGACGTCTATCAGAGATGAGTCATCAATGTATGAGCCTTCAAAGTTGAGGGCATCAATGCGAGGCATTAATGCTTGAGGCATCAAAGTTGAGGCATCAAAATATCGAGTGTGTAAGTGTAAGTGTCTATGCACGAGTGTAAGTGTGTATAAGTGTCATAGTGTGATAAGTGTCATAGTGAATGTGTGTTATAAGTGTCATAGTGTGTATAAGTGTTAGAAAAAGACTAACTCATAGTAGAAGCATCCTAGCAACTTGTAATATAAACCAATCGATTCCTCATACCTTATAACTTAGGGTAGACACCCATATTAGGCTATTCTAGGCGTTACGGGGGAGCTAGAAAAGGCTTTGGAAAAAAGTGGACACTCAGGGCACTAGTGGCCTCACTTGCACTTATGATGCACTCACTTGGCACTATGTGGCCACTCACTGGCACTCATTGGCACTCATTGGCACTCACTTGGCACTCACCTGGCACTCACCTGGCACTCACTTGGCACTCATAGAACTAATAGAACATCCCTAGGTACTTCTTACGGTGATTGGGAACCATCAAAGCCATCAAGTTAGCGTGGGTCAAAATTGGACCCATGGTATATGGCAGGGTCAAGGCTGAAATACATGGTCAAACAAGGTTAAGACATCAAAAAAAGGTTCTAAGTCCCTAAAGGAAGGACAAAAAATTACCGTGGGGCAAAATGACCCATTGAAGACCAAAGGGTTGGTCGTGTGTTTGTACGTGAGTAGTGTAAATGTAAGTGCAAGTATCTATGGGTGAGTGTAAGTGTCATAGTGAATGTGTGTATAAGTGCAAGTGTATGTGTGTTAAAGTGTGTGTGTGTGTGTGGTGTGTGTGTGTGTGTGTGTGTATTGTGTGTGTGTGTGGTTGTGTGTGTAGGTGTTCAAGTTAGATTAGATCCCCATACATGCGTTCAAGGTTAGGAACGAAATATGTGACGGGTGGGGCACGAGTGGCCAGAAAATTGGCGTGGGCAAAAATGGACCCATGGTATATGGCAAGGTCAAGGACTAAATATCATGGTCAAACAAGGTTAAGACATCAAAAAAGGGCTAAGCCCCTAGGTGTAGGTGTAGGCTAGGTGAAGGATGGGTGGAGACTAGGTGTATGTAGGTGTAGGCTAGGTGAAGGCTGAGTGGAATCTAGGTGTAGGTGTAGGCAGGTGAAGGATGGGTGGAGGCTAGGTGGGGTGTAGGCTAGGTGTAGGCTATGTGGAGGCTGGGTGTAGGCTATGTGGAGGCTGGGTGTAGGCTATGTGGAGGCTGGGTGTAGGCTATATGGAGGCTGGGTGTAGGCTAGGTGGAGGCTAGTGTGTGTGTGTGGTGTGGTGTGCGCGCGCGTGTCTGTGAGTGTGACGAAATATCAAAAAATAGGGCTAAGCCCTAAAGGAAGGCTCAAAAATTTAGGGTGGGCCAAAATTGACCCATGGAAGACCTAAAGGGTTGGTCGAAAAAATTTAGGGTGGGGTACGTACAACGGTTGCTGACGCAACCGTTGGCGAAACCCTTCTTCGAAGGTTTGCAAAAATTAGGGTGCCCAAAAAAAATTAGGGTTGCCAAAAAATTAGGGTTCTCAAAAAATTACGGTTGCCAAAAAATTAGGGTTGCCAAAAAATTAGGGGTGCCGAAAAAATTAGGGTTGCCAAAAAATTAGGGTTTGCCAAAAATACCGTGGTCCCAAAAATGACCATGGCAAGACCAAAGGGTTGCGTCGAAAAAGTCCAAGGCCAAAAAAGGTAAGGCAAAAAAGGTCAGGCAGGTAAAAATTCGAGCTCAAAAAAGGTCGCGGTCAGAAGGTCCAAAAGGTCGCGGTCAACTGTTCGGGTCAATCATTCCTCCCCATACTACTTATAGTAATAAAACTATGGTATGGAATAAGAAGTATAGATCTAATGTACAATGTGTTCAGATGTACAATCTTAAGGGCGTGTTAGGTGTAAAAAGGTATGAATGCATTAGTGAGCTGTGGGGCTTGACGAAATTCGTAAATGAGATAATAAACTAGTGAATATTGATATGGCTTGGTCATATGGAAAGAATAGATTATGGTGTGTTTGTTAAGTGGATGGATA
>JABUQX010124474.1:0-7500 GCA_015478945.1 Trachelipus rathkii | reverse complement strand
CGGCTCCGCTTTTCTTGTCTCCGGAGGGACAGGTCCAGTCGCACTTCTTGTGCGATATCTACAAATGATTCCACGTAATGATTCTTATTTCGCTGGTTGCGGCACGAAAAAAAATAATTCCACGGAATCCAGGCCACCAATGTTCCAAAAGCTCGGAGCCCCCAGAGATTGCCGCTTCCAACACCGGCAGCGCTCTACCGTTGATGACACCAATATCGATGATTCCAATACTGATGATTCCAAACACCGACACCTGGAAAATAATCACATAAGTGTCATACAATAATGCTTCCTAATATAATGGTCTAATAATAATCAAATAATAATAAATAATAAGTAATAATATACATAATAAAATAATAATAAATTATAATTAATAATAATTAATAATAAATCATTAATAATAATAAACATTAATAAATTAATAATAATTAATAAATAATTAATTAATAATAATAACATAATAAATAATAATAATAATAATAATAATAATAATAATAATAATAATAATAATAATAATAATAATAATAATAATAATAATAATAATAATAATAATAATAATAATAATATAATAATAATAATAATAATAATCAAATAATAATAGCCACACAACGATAATGGTCTTAGTCGAATTATACTAATTATAAAAATAATTCAGATTAGCTCATAACGATAATAATAATCATAAATATAACTAATAATAATAATTATAACTAATAATAATAATAATAATAATAATAATAATAATAATAATTCAATAATAATAATAATAATAATAATAATAATAAAAACATTAATAATAATAATAATTAATAATAATAAAATTTTATAATAATAATAAAATAGTCATTCACCAGTATCATAGTTTAAACATCTTAACAGTTTTTACCGTACTTTCAACTATAACTTTGCCTCAAACTCTTAGTAACTTGATGACAATAGGCCTCTTTAACTATAATTTAACTGCACTTACTACTATTTATTACGGTACATTTGACTTATGTTTATTTACTATTCGAGACTTTCACAAAATAGTATACATCTTAAAGTACATTTTAAATTACCCGTTTGCGCAGTGCTTGAAGGATTGTCGATTTACTACAATTTATGTGATGTTAAAACTATGACATTCTTCGACTGTTCGTAAATTAAATTCCAACTAGACTGAACTTTTGTAGTTTTTTAATAGCGAACCTAATGATAACCGTAAACTTCCTCTATCAATTTCGACTGCTAACTGAATATCTAAATTTTTTCAGATAACTAGTAACAGCTGATTCTTCAAATAGATTTTAAATGCTAATTTTTGTAAAACATTAAATTTTTGTATGATTTTTTAGTACTACCTCTTTGTTGACGGTAAGTTTTGTTAAACTTTTCACTGCCAGATAAACTTTCTCTTAGTAAACCACAGAACAGCTGAACAACAAAAGACACTTTTTAATAATGAATACCCTTGACATTAACAATTGTCTACTTCATTGGTGGCTGATGTACAACGTCCTCTTATACGACTCACCCTCAGAGATTGGAGCTGTCAATCTCTAAAAAGAAAATGAGCTTCTCTTATTGGCCTATTGACGTTTTTTTTTGGCCTCCGTTCTCTTCTCGTATTCTATAATTTTTCCTATCGCGTTCGATAATTCGGGTACTGACCCTCTTGACCTAGTTGTCGGTGGTGAATAGCCATTCTCTTAAGACTGCAGATCATTTTCCCTTTGCTCTTTCCTCGTATGTGTTCATTCTTTCCGGTATTTCTTCAACCTCTTTCAGTTCTTCGTACATGAACTTTGGTCTATACGTCGGTGTATTCAAGCTATCCAAAGAAGTGCGATCTCCCCTTGGGTCTTCTGTGTTTTTCTTCAGTTTCAATTCTAACTTCCCTTATCCTTTGATTCATAGTTGTATTCAGTTCGCTGTCGCTCCTATCGCTTGTTACGACTCCAAATGAGTAACTGTGTTTTGGAAATCTCAAAGATTTTTCAAACTTCTTTATATCAAACCTGTCACTTATATCGGTGTCAGTGCCTTCGACATTAAACTAGTCCAGTTGTTCGCTGTCCTCAATCGGGGATAGTACAAAACCACCATCAGTTATTTGAGTACTTGCAATATTAGTTTCCACGCGATCTGTTTGCATGACTGTATCAATCTTAGTGCAAATCCTCTCGGTAGCAATTTGTTTCAGTATCATCCATACCTCCTTAAACTTGGAGCCTCTCTTCCCTTTTGTCTTAGTACTTATAGAACCTATAATCTGTAAGAAAACTAACCTCTGAATTATAGGCTCAGAAGTGTTCTCTTAAACCACATCCACTTGTACTGTAAGTCTGCCGACTCCTGTTCGACCTCCTCAATCTAGAAATATTGTTTCAGATACGAGGGTGGATCAGCCCAAACTTTTAAATGGGAATAGAGAGCCTTCATTATTTTGCCTTTGCCTTCAATTTCGTAAGCTATTACTCCGGTGACCCGTTGGTGATCACAAAGGGTCCCTTGTACCTTTCTCATAATTTCCTTACCAGGGTGCTATCCACCGTAAAGACTTTCTTTTACTTTTACCCCAACCGCAAAAGGATAACCAATTGGGGTGGTCTTCTTCCACTTTTTATGTTCTCCTCCCTAGATGGCTAAAATTCCACTCTTTTTTCATGCCGTTTAGTCGTCAACTTTTCTACTGGTGATATACCATGCTCTTTGCAATATATATATATATATATATATATATATATATAGACTATATATATATACATATATATATATATATATATATATATATATATATATATATATATATATAGATATCTATATCATATATATATATATTAAGCTGGGTTGAATTTTGGTGGGATAACCAAACATGGTCAAATTGGTGCTCCTTGGCTTCCCTGTAGTGGGACAAAAAATCATTTTGCATTTACTCAATGTCTAGGGGGCCCAACTTTAGTTTTTTTAAAAGGGTTTTGACATCGTTTTTTACTATTTTTAAGTTATGAATTTTATATGCTTTGTTCTTCAAAATTTGGTTTTAATACTAATTGAGAGCTATTTCTGTCTCATTTCAGATCCAGACTATTCGACGTTTGAGATAAGTCCTGTGGGTGCAGTGTTTATTACTATTATTGCAAGACGTATCATGGCATGTGCAACAAGGCATAAAGACAGGCATGCAATATTCGGTTATCCACAACCACTTGTCGAAAATCAGCTACCACTGGCTGAGGATGTTTTTAGAGCCTACAAGTTCCATCAAGTAGTCAACAAAGATGCCAGTGTTACTCATCTAGCAAAGTTAGTGGCAACAGAAGTTAAAGGCATATACAATAAAGCAGGCATTCCAACAATAGAATTTGAAAGTGTTATAGTGAAAGTGAAGAGACTAATAGTGAATGTCAATGATTTGATGAAATATTCAAGAAATAAACAATCTTCTCTAACATATCAAGATAAAATAAAATCATTTTCTCGTCTCTTCGACATTAGCGCGTGCAAGTGTGTTCATAATGGTATAGTTGAACGTAATCAATGTCAATGTCCCAATGAAAAGAAAATCCCTGTATTGGAATGGCAATTTTGGCTTGATCAAAACACTTCAAGACGCATGATAATAGGAAAGGTGGACAAGGAAAGAACAGAGAAAAACATGAAACTTCAGGAAAGGAAAAGGAAACGGTTGACATTTGAAAGTAAGATGAGACACAAAGATACGCAAAAATGTGTAAGTTCAGTTGAATTATCAGGCAGTGAGAGTGATGTGCTAGAAGAATCATTTTCCTTAGAATCAGAAGAAATGGAAGAATGTCACCCTCAAAATAGAAACCAGTATCCTGAGTTGTGTAAAGCATTAGAGAGGACAAATGTGAGCAATAGAGATGCATGTCTCATAGTTAATGCTGCCCTCAAGGACCTCGGACTTCTGTCACCAAAAAACGTTGTTGATCCAAGTAAGTTACAACGCCAAAGAAAATACTGGAGAGACAAACAGTCAGAGGAGCATTTGCTGCAACACAGAGGTATGGTCTGCATTGGTTTCGATGGAAAAATAGATGAAACACTTGTCGATACTGGAGGTGTGCGTAGAAAAGTTAGAGAAGAACATTACGTGCTAGTGTCATTTCCAGATGCATGTTACATCGATCACGTTAGTCCTAACTCAGGAAGATCTCGAGATGTATTTAATGAAATTCTGGGTATTATTGAACGAACAAGATCTACAGAGACTTTAAGAGCAGTGATTTGCGATGGAACTCCTGTGAATACGGGTAACAAGAATGGAATAATCACACTGTTGGAGTTACATCTTAAAAGACCACTTCAATGGCTCATATGCATGTTGCATTTTAATGAACTGCCACTCAGGAAGTTATTTAGTGTTGTTGATGGGAAGACAACTGGCCCATCGTCACATGAAGGACCTATAACCAAACTGCTCTCATTTGATCCTCAGACCAAACCCATCATTAATTTTCAACCAATTCCAGGCTCTGTAGTTGATGTTCCTGAAACAGTTACGAAAGATCTAAGTTCTGACCAGCTGTATTTACTAAAAATCTGTTTATTAATTCAGCAAGGGGTACAAAATGCAGATCATAATAATATGCGGTATTTGAAAACTGCACAGCCGGGTGCCTTAAGCCATGCAAGGTGGCTAACTAAAGCTAACAGACTGCTTCGATTGTACGTTTCAACAGAATCCGCATCTGATGATCTGAGGCGTTTGGTACGATTCGTACTGAACTTCTATGCCCCCATATGGTTCTATATCCGCTCCCATCCCTTCTGTCAAGATGGTGCAAAGAATTTTCACTTTATGGTATCACAGTATCAAAAACTTTCTCCTGAGGATCAGAACATCATTTCTCCAGTGCTCCTAAACAACTCCTATTTTTGTCATCCAGAAAACTTGTTGCTAGCTGGTGTTGCAGATGAACGGGAAACAATAAGAAGATTTTCATGTCAACAAATTCTTCAAGCAAGAAAGAAAATTTCCTCCACCAATGTGCAAGTTCGCTGCTTTGATAAAAGGCAGCTAAACGTCAATCTCAACGCCACTTCCTACATGGAACTGATAGACTGGGGGAGTACTCCTATCACCCCCCACCTCTTCTTGATGATATTAGTGATGATATTTTGGTTAGTAATCAACAAATTCTCCTACCAAAGTATCCGTGTCATTCGGTCGATGTTGAAAGAAATGTCAAAGATGTTTCCGCTGTTTCTAGTAGGGTCGTTGGTCATACTTCTCGACATGGTGCAATACTACAAACCAAACATTCTCGAATCGAAATACCTTCAGTACAGACAAAATCTGATTTTCTATGAGATTTTGTACTATGCAGGTTGTTTAGCATGTAAGAATGTAAGGATATTTAAGCTATACTGTATATCTGGCTATATATATATATTTTTGTTTAAATAAAAAGATTCAAGGTAAAGTTGGGGTATGAAAACAAATCTTGAAGAACTTACTTTTAACACATTTCAGTTTTTATCTGAAGTGAGCACCAAAATAAAGTTGTTTCAAATCTGCACTACAACTTTTGTATGTTTTCAGCTTAATATATATATATATATATATATATATATATATATATATATATATATATATATATATATGCTATATATATATATATATATATATATATATATATATACTGCTATATATACTTGCTACTCTATATGTAATATAATATGTATATATATAATATAATATATAATATATAATAAATATATATATAATATAATATATATATAATATAATAATAATAATATATATATATATATATATATATATATAATATATATATATATATAATACGTAATAATAATAATATATGTATATATATATATATCTATAATAATATATATAATATATATATATATATATTTATATATAAATATATAATAATATATATATATAATAATATAAATAATAATATTAATAATAATATAACCAATAATATATATATATATATATAATATAATATATATATATATATAATATAATAATATATATAATAATAATAACTATATATAATAATAATATATGTATATAACTAATAATAATAATAATACTAATAATAATATAATAATAATATATATATATAATAATAACTTAATATATATATAATAATATATGTAATATGTATATATGATATTAATATGCTCTTATAATATATGTAATAATATATGTATAATAATATGTATAATAATATATATATATATATATAAATATATATATCTTATATATATATGTATGTATATGTATATATGTAATATATATATATAATAATATAATAATAATATATAATATATAATAATAATATGTAATATAATAATAACTTCTTCTTCTTTAACCAATAACATATATGTTATTAATATATATGCCTGTAATAATACAATAATATGTATATGTAATATACATAACATAATATAATATAACATAATAATAATAATAATAACCAATAACCAATAATAATAATAATAATAATAATAACAACTCATAATAATAACAATAACAATAACTACATGTATAGATATATTGTAATATATAGTACTTATGAAATAATAATAAGAATCATAGCATAATAATAATAATAATACCAATAATAATAACAATAATATGTAATATATAATAACAATGATATACTGTCAATATAATAATAATAATATGTATAATAATAACTATATATATATATATATATATATATATAATAATATAATATATATATATATATCATAATATATATAAATATATATAATAATAATTATATATTTATCTTTCTTTTAATCATTTTCTTGAAAAAAAAAAAAAATAACGATATATAATATTTAACCTATGATATATAATATAAAAATGAAATATAATAATTTTAATGTAATAATATAATAAATATAAATAATAATAATAATAATAATAATAATAATAATAATAATAATAATAATAATAATAATAATAATAATAATAATAATAATAATAATAATAATAATAATATATATATACATATATATATAACAGTATATATATATATATGTATATAATAACTATGTATAATATATATATATATATGTAATATATTTACTAACTATATGCCCATGTATATTAATAATAACCAGCAATATATATAGCTATATATGTATATATAATATATATATATATATAATATAGAATTTAAAGGTACATAATAAAACTGAGGAGCAATTTGTAATTTTTTTGTTTAATTCGATTTTTCAGTTGTTTTAGGGTTAAATATGCATGCTGATTTCAAATCTGTAGTTACTTTTCTTCTAGCACGTCAGGTTTTTTCTCTACACCTTATGTGAATGTGACCACTCTCTGCGATATATATATATATATATATATATATATATATATATATATATATATATATATATATATATATATATATATATATATATATATATATATATATATATATATAATATATATATATATATATATATGATGGAGTGAATGACGTCATATTAGGAGACCAGCGA
>JABUQX010124473.1:20000-24612 GCA_015478945.1 Trachelipus rathkii | reverse complement strand
CGTGTGCTTCGTTCGGTTCATGGAGGTAGATTGTTTGTATAAGTTTTCCGCGTTTATCAGTGATAGCTTTTGCGTTTCGTGCCGCTTCATATATAATATATATATATATATATATATATATATATGTATAACTATATATATATATATATATATATATATATATATATATAACATATATATATATATTTAAATATATATTATATAATATATATAATAATAATATATATATATATATATATATAATAATATATATATATAGCATATATATATAATATATATGCTGCATATATATGTTTATATGAAATATATATATATATATATATATATATAACTACTCTTTCTTTAACTATATATGTATGCTGCTGCTGAACCAATATTAGCCAGCCAATAATAATATATAATATTAATAACAGTATAATAATAATATCTCCATTCGTCGTCGTCAATATTAACTAATGTAATATATAATAATATATAGCTGTATATATAATATAATATAATATGCTATAATAATAATAATAACCAATAATAATAATAATATATATACAATAATAATAATATAATATAATAACTAATAATATAATATTATAATATATAATATATATACTTTATCTATGTAATATATATATAATGTAATAATAATATATATATATATATATAATAAATAATAATAATAATAACATATGTATATAATAATAATATCTATATATATATAATAATTTATAATAATATGTATTTAATATAATATTTATGTAATAATACAATCGTATTAGATAATAATAATAATAATAATAATAATAATATGTATATATATATATCATATATAATATGTAATAATAATATAATAATATATGTATGTAATGTATGTAATAGCAATAATATATATATAATAATAATATATATATATAACAATGACAATAATAATAATAATAATAATAATAATAATATATATGTAATAATAATAATAATAATATGTAATAATATAATAATAATAATAATGTATGTAATATAATATAACTATAATAATAATATATTCTACAATATAATATATAATAATACTACTTTTATATATATATATATATATATATATATATATATATATATATATATATATATATATATATATATACATACAGTTTGTAGATATAACTATATATATATATATATATATATATATATACATATATATATATATATATATATATATATACTATATAACGTACTATATATATATAATATATATATATATATATATATATATATATATTGCGTCTAATGAGGGCAGGGCTGCAAAGACCCGCTGATGACCACTAATTAAAGCATCCTCCGGGAAGAAACGCGGGGGTTCTGTGGCGTCTGGGGCAGGAGGCTGCTAACCTCACCGGCGTGACTTCTAAGCAGCCTCCGGGAAGAAACGCTACTTTATCGTGACAACGCTCACTCTCTTCAATATCTAATATCCCTCTATTGAATTGAGGTGGTTGAAATCAGCCATATATATATATAGCAGCAACAACATATATATATATATATATATATATATATATATATATATATATATATATATATAACATATATATACTATCTTTTCTTAATAATATATATATGTATATATATATATATATATCATCTGCACAAGTATAACCTTCAAGGTACGCTTTACTGATATATATATATGTGGCAATAGCCAATATGTATAATAATAATATCAACAGCTCAATATAATAATAATAATATATGTAATAATAATATAATATATAATATATAATAATATATATATTCTTCATATAATTTAATAATAATATAGATAATAATATTAATAATATAATAATATAATAATAACAACAATAATAATAATATAACAATAATATATAACAATCTATAACAATAACTAATAATAATATATGTATGTAATATAATATATGTATATACTTATATATCTTCATATATATATCTTCTATATAATAATATATACAAATAATATAAATAATAATAACAGCTCATATATATATATATAATAATATATATAATAATAATAATAATATATAATGTTATCAATAAAAGAGCTATGTATATGTATATGTATAGATATATATATTTCTAGTCCATCATCTTCATCAATAATAATAATATGTATATATATATATATATATATATATATATAATAATAATATATATATATATATATATATATATATATATATATATATAATAACCAATAACCAATATATAGCATATAAAAACGCTCAACTGCTGCAGCAACTTGCCAACCCAGCCCGCTGTATCATAACTGCTCACTCTTCGCTGTACTGCCTTGTATAACCAACTAATAACTATGTAATAACCAGCAACTTAACCAATAATATGTATATATATATATAATATATATATGTAACTTAACTAAGCAAATATATCTCTTCAGTAGTATATGTGAGTGATAAAATTTATAATAGGCTACTAATACATTAAAATTTTTAACTTTATTATACAATCGATATTATAAATTGTGGTCAATGGCGTATTTGATTGCAATCGTGCAGTTTTTGTCCCATTTTTCATCATATTTTTCATCATGTTTTTTATTTAATTTTCACCATATTTCTCCATCATATTTTCATCATATTTTTTCATAATATTTTCATCATATATTTCATTATATTTAAAAAAAATATTTTTCAGCAAATTTTTTTCTCATATTTTCATCATATTTTCATCATTTTTCATATTTTTTATCATATATTTCCATCATATTATTTCATCATATTTTCATCATACTTTTCATAATATTTTCATATTTTTCATCATATTTTCATCATATTTTTCATCATATTTTCATCATATTTTTTCTTTATATTTCGTCATCATATTTTCATAATATTTTTCCTAATATTTTTATCATATGTTTCTCATATTTTCATCATATTTTTTTTATTATTTCGTCGTATTTTTCGTCACATTTTCATCATATTTTTCATGATATTTTCATTATCTTTTTCATCATATTTTTCATCACATTTTTAACCATATTTTTTCAACATGTTTTTCGTGATATTTTAATCCTATTTTTCACTATATTTTTCATTATATTTTTCATCATATTTTTACATCATATTTTCATATTGTTCATTATATTTTCATTATATTATTCATCATATTTTCATTATATTTTCATATTTTTCGTCATATTTTTTCCTCAATTTTCTCATAATTTTTCATCATATTTTCAACCTTTCATCATGCTATTTTCATCATATATTTCATTATATTTTCGTCATATTTTTCATCACGTTCTTCCATCATATTTTTATCCTTTCATCACATTTTTCATCTTTTCATCATATTTTACATTATATTTTCATCTTATTTTTCATCATATTTTTTCATCATATTTTTCATTATATTTCTATCATATTTTCATCATATTTTTTATCATATTTTTTCATCATTTTAATCATATTTTTCATCAAATTTTCATCATAATTTTTCATCATATTTTTATCATATTTTTTCATCATATTCTTCATCATATTTTTCATCATAATTTTCATCATATTTTTTCATCATATTTTTTCATCACATTTTTTCAGCATATTCATCATATTTTTAATCATATTTTCATCATATTTTTTCATCATATTTTTTATCATATTTTCATCATATTTTTCATCAGTTTTTCATTATTATATTTTTCATTATTATATTTTTCATCATTATATTTTTTCATCATTTTTTAATCATTTTCATTATATTTTTCATCATATTTTCATATTTTCATCATATTTTTCATTATATTTTTTCATCATATTTTCATCATATTTTTTACATTTTAATCCGTAAGAGCGTATACAGCAAACTCACATAAACTTCTTTTTCCAAAGCTTTTATTTTTTCGATATATATTTCCGAATATAAGTTCGTTACTATAAAAACTTAAAAAGTATAATAAGTTATTGTTAAAAATTAAATTAAAGTTTTATAAAATCCTGTAAAACTATAAACAGGAAGAATATTTCATTAAAATCTTGAAGACTCGTTTATACTTGAAAAAGTTTCCGTTCTGCATTTAGTACTTTAAATCTCATACTTTGTAACTTTACCAATCATCCATACTTAAGTTATTAGTAACCAATCATCCATACTTAAGTTAGGAGTAACCAATCATCTATACTTAAGTTAAGAGTAACCAAACGGAAAAATAAATTTTTTACTAATTCTGAGCTACTACATAAAATCTAAGAACTATATATATTTTTTTCACAGATAACACCCCCTCTCACTGGCAGAGCCCTATTCATGGAGGGGGTGTACCCAATTAACGTCCGAACAAGACGAAGTCAACCCCAAGGAGAGATTATATAAGAAATTTTAATTTTGATTTCAAATAATGACTACTCAAAACAAAACAAAAATATTCATAGTGAATGATGAATAACCAATTTCTAAATTATTCATTGAAGGGAGTTATGAAAAGATAGATAACCCTATTATGATACCTTTTTTTCCATAAAAAGTTCACACCTCACGGGCATAGCCCTATTCTAGGAAGGGAACTTCTCTAGGTAATTTCTACCTAGGATCCGGACTAGGTATCGAACCCGAGCCCTTGTCATGC
>JABUQX010124473.1:2500-10000 GCA_015478945.1 Trachelipus rathkii | reverse complement strand
AATAATTATTAATTTTTTTTTTTTTTTGAGTTAGTGTACAGGACCCACCACGGCTTCACAATGAAGCGGCCACATCTGGGCTGAAAAATCAGCATAATGGGAGGGCCTGTCATATATATGTTTCAAATGTCAAAGAAAGATTTATTAGTGAAATGAATATTCAGTCAAGTCAAAATAAATAAAAAACTAAATAAAATTTTATCCTGCATTGTTAAAGTCCTAAGATACATACAATCAATGCTATAAAGAATAATTACTTCTTGAAGCTAACAGAAATAGTGTTACTGCTAAAGTGGGAAGATTCAGATAATATGGGATAATCTTTTAGAAGGTGTTTTGGACCGTAAAGTAGGAAAATAACGAAAGCGAATAGGGTCCAGATGGGAACAACAATGAAGATATGATGAAAAGATTGGGGGGTGTGGACGACGGCAAAATTTGCAAATGGGAAGAGGGTCTCGTGACATATAGTGACTGCGTGAGTGATATTAGTGTGGCAATACGGAGGCGTGCAATATGACCTCATGTAAGCGCTTTTTCGTTCTGTGGGAGGAAACCATCACGATGTTTCGGCTTTATGTTCTGAGTTTCCTCCCCGCCGATCACTCGTCCAGCATGGATTGCAACAAAGACTCGAAAGCCACTTGGGGTAGGATAAGTACATCAGTTGATGGGAGGCGGCCGTTGTCGAAATTGGCATCCGGGGAGGTTACCTGAACAAACTCCGAGACAGAGGAGGAAGGCCATTTTGGCCTCTCTGTCAGCGATTTTCCATTGCCAGTTACCTACATTGAAGGAGTCCAACTCAAATAATTTGTTTCTTTACTGGGAGTGTAGAAGTCGAAGAATTGTTGTACAGCTGATACCGATTAGCGGTTTTTAGACATAAGGGGTTTTAAGCGCTTGTAGCCCGCTAAGCGAATCTGAATAAATGACATAAGAGTGATCTTGGTTAAGGATTAGAATTCGAGAAAGGGCAATCATTATAACCATTAATTCTGCTGTAAAAATTGAAGCATGAGGGGGGAGGGTATGGGAGAGGTTGTGGTCAGGAAAGACAGCAGATGCGCCCACACTGTCCCCTGTTTTAGAGCCGTCAGTAAACACGAGTAAATTCATCGTGAACTGCGGAATGAGACAGAAATGATGCTTTTACAGGGCAGCAGTGATGGCTAGATTGGAGAGATGATGTCAGAGCCCAAGCAATGGTAGGAGAGGAAATAAGCCAAGGTGTGTACCCTTCGTCGTAAGAGAAAGGCAGCACCTTTTGCAAAGGGATGTTAAGGAAATTAAGGATGTTATGAACCGTGTTTGCAAATGGCCAGTAATTAGGATTCTGAGGTACCTCCTGCAGAATCGGTGTCAGAGCAGACGGTATTGGGGTTTGAAAACGAAGATAACTTGTACACATGATGTATTCTCTTCGAAGAGAGAGTGGCATCACATTGGATTCAACTTCAAGGCTCACTGGGGGGACGATCGAAAGGCTCCAGTGGAGATACAGATCATTTCGTTTTGGAATGGGATCTAACAAGTGTAGTAGTGTTGGGAGGCCTGACCATATATTGCACAGCCATAAATCCATTTTCGATCGGATTAGGGCTACATAAAGACGTAAAAGGGATTTGCCGATCAGCACCCCCAGATTTTGAGGCGAGATGACGTAACAGGTCAGGGTGGGCGCTGACAGTTGTTTTTAAGGGTGTTTCATATGCGGTGCAATATGTAGTGGTCATCTAGGATGAGCCCTAGAAATTTGACCTGTGAATTACACGAAATGGGCGAACCATATAACGTTAGGTTCGCTGGAAGAAGGTGGCAAATGTTCTTCGATTCCTTTTTTCTTAAAAAAGCACTGCTGAGGTTTTGGTGGAGAAAAATGGAAGCCATGGGAGGCTAGCCCACTGTGAAATATTTTCAAATAGCTAGTTGAAGTTGCCGTTCGAGAAAAGGGCAGCCTGGCCCGGCTATGTATAATGCTAACTATCGACATATAAGAGAAAATTGACAGTCGCTGGAATAGAGGTAAAATGTCATTAAATCCAAGAGCAAATAGTAGTACATTAAAACACTAACGCTGGGCGGAACGCTCATCAGAGGTAAGTTGGCGTGACAGAAATAGAAGAGCACCGGAACCTGGATAGATTGTGTGATGAAAGGCATTTGATAAAAGAGGGAGTTGTCCGCCGAAACCAAGCGATGAGTTTAAGGAAGAAATCCCAGTTCTCCGTTTGTGTCGTAGAGCGCCTTTTCAGTCAAGAAAAAGACACCAAGAACATCCACCAGTTGAGAAGGGCTTCTCGGCATGTCCTGGTTCTAGTTTACCAAGGGGTACGCTTCGCAGCGATTTTTGCGGAACCAAATTGGAAGTTTGAGAAAGCTTGACGGCTCCAGAACAGGGAGAAGCGGCCTGAAACCATTTCTCCATTAATTTACAGGAGTTGAACAGGTCAGCGAATTGGTCCTTTGGTTGTCTGCCCAACTTCGGATCTTCCCAGTTTGGGGATAGGAAATTCCCAAAGCTGTAGTCCCAAATAGCTTGGAAAAAGAAGATTTCAGATCCAGATTCCTGTTAATATCGCAAAAATGCTGACGCCGAAGGATGGATATGACGGAGCATGATGTACGAAATCATGTCTGGACCAAAGGACCGTCTTTGCTATTTGCCAATGTCAGTTTGATACTCTGCAAGTGTAAAGAGATGTAGGTATGATCTTCTCCTTTCGCTGTTGAAAAGTCTGGTAGTGGTGTGCAGTTCTCAGTTTTTTGAAAGGCTTCATGTAGCGGAAATGACTCGAATGGCTAGGCAAAGCCATATAACCTAACGCATCCGCTACACCGCCGGAGCTGAAAATCGTATCAGTTATTCAGGCCCATAAACGGAGGACTGGTGGGGTTGAAGAGTCCATTGGAGCGAACGAGATATTTCTGTGTACTTTCCCCACTAAAGGGGAAGGGGAGTTGTGGAGTTAACATCGATATGTAAGTTCGAAAATATTGGTTTTCCGCGTTTGACGATTAATTCGCCTAGATCTCGCTGCGGCAGCTTTAAAAATAATCATGTTTTGGGGGTAGTACGGGGCCTTTTTGGTATTGCCTGTAGGTTTCCTTCTTCTCTCGGAATTGGCTTGTGCGCAATCTGCCACCAAGGGGTCCGCCGCCTGTCTGAGGAAGACTGTGAATGCAAGCTTCCGCTGCCGAGACTGACTATTTTCTGGCAGAAGCGAAAGGCAATCTCAACAGTCGAAATGAGTTTATTAAAAGGGAGAAAGCAGGGAAAATATGCTGTCGCCTGATAAAAAGGAGCCCACTCCGCTCGATCATAACGCCAGCTGGAGTTGGGTTTTTGCATTGGGCTTGGAGCAAGCTCGTTTAATGCTATTGGGTAATGATCGCTGCCGAATAAATAATCAAAGCGGGACCAGGTAAAAACGATCCAATAGGGAATGGGAAGGCAAAGGAAATGTCGATTACAAGAAGAAGGTGGTGTATCTTAAACGTTCATAGTTGGGAGTCCTGCTGTTTAAAAAGGCATCCCAGGGAAAGGGGGGTTAGGAGATCTATAGATCTTGGACTTAGATGAAGTGGACAGAGTCACCCCATAAGGGGTATCGGAGGTTAAGTCACCGTAGTAAACACCGGAGCCAGGGAGCTGTTTAAAAGATCCTGCTTAAGTCGACTTAGTAAATTCACTACTTTGGGAGCCGGAAGTAAGATTGAACATATAGTGGGTCGAATGGATAAGTGAATTCTTGCCGCTACTGCATGAAGTTTGGTTTTGGAGAGGACTGGGGGAATAGGGGATACGATTTTGTGAATGAGTTTCCTGCTCCTCCCCTATTATTGGTCACCTCTTTTCTATAGAAAGTTAACGGCGATTTATATTCAGATGGTTGAAGGAAGTCCCCGATGACATAGCGGAGTTCTTTGCAACATTATACAATCTTTGGGTGTAGCATATGTTTATTAGTTTGAACAAGTTCCTTCGAAATTAGAGTAATATCCCGACAATTCCATTGAAGGAAAGTAGTCATGGTGAATATTAATATTATGATGGTGTCTATTAGAGACATTGTCTCTAAATGTGACCTGGGGGTAATGTTAGAGCGTGGGTTCGGATTGAAAGGAAAGGTTGAGACGTGGGTCTCGGCGAGGAGGGGGAACAAAACCTGGGGGCCAGGGTAGTCATACACCAGAGATTTGTTAGGTTGTATGACCGTCTTTAAGGGAGGATTGTTCGATGTATTTGGTGAAAGAGCTTCACATGAATGCGAGATAAGTTGAACTCAACCAAGTCCAACTTGTTATGTGGGTTTTGGTTGTTAATAGAAGATGCATTGTAATTCTCATATTTATTAGTGAGAGCAGTTTCAGAATCCGCTTGGCAAGCATTCAGAAATGTGGGAGGGGCATAGAGTTGTTTCCCATGGAAATGCGGGAAAGGAAGTGTATCCCACGAAGGTATTGTTTTTTGAGAATGTAATTTGGGGTTACGAACATCCGATTTCCAATATGGGATTCGATGATTGGCAAGGTCTGATTCTGGAAGATTTTTCCAGTACTTCATCATGCGGGTGACTTTTGGAAATTGGGTTAGTTTTGATTGGAGAATGGGGCCTCTGGGTCCATCTTTCATGCCTCCATCAGCACCCAGAACGTTTAGAGCGTTTGCGACGTTTACGTTGAACAGTTTTCCATTCATCTTTCTCGGAAGTGCAGGAAGCATTAGAAAAGAGAAAGGGTCATCGCATCAAAGCTCCATTTGGGAGCTGTTTTCCATTTATCTTCTAGGGTATAGAATCCCTTAGAGAGGGCTGATAAAGGAAACTCGGGAGAAGAATTATAGGAAGAATCAGAGGAACTAAAACTGTTTTGTAGACTATTAGATGATTGGTTGGTGAGTTGTTCATTAGTTGGGATTACTTGGGTACAGTCTATTAAAGCCTTTGCATTTGTCTCAGAAGTAGACTATGGCGAGGTCTCTTCTGATTGCATTTTTTACATCTGGGGTTACTGTGTTATTGTTTTAAAAATTCTGTTGCTCTATATTTTAAGCGAATAATCTTTAACTTGGCGACTATTCTTTTTTGTGTGTTTTTTAAAACATCTTTACCAGGGGTTTTAGTAATAAGTGGGAGGCGAATTAAGGGACAAGAGACCGTCCTCTTGCATAATTTGGTGAACCAGTTTGGTGAGTTATGGGACAGTGTGTCTTGGCAGGAAGGTGTTTTTCCAAATTTTGGTATTGGATGACTACTTAGTTTCATTGGGTAGCTTGTTTGAAGAGTTAATGCTCAGGATATGCTTGTTGAGGCTCCTTTGGAACGGGAGATTGAATCAAGGGCTTCTTTTTTTTGTGCTCTTTGAGAAGTTGGTAGTGTGGGCAGTACAGGTAGATTGGTTGCAGTACTTGCCTGAGTTTCAACGGAATTTAAGAGAGTTCTATTAGGATAGGGTTGTGTTGGCGGATTAACACGTGAAGGCGTGGGGGTAGCTGTATTGTGGCGTAAGATTGATTTTGATTTGTCTGATATTTTTCGTTGAGCTGGCGTAATAGCATCTCTCCTGATCATTTGTAATATGGTACATAACTCCAAAACCTCCTGTTAAAACAGGTAAGACGGGCATTTGAAAGAGGAAGCATGTGGGGTCCTTTACAGTTTTTGCATTTAGGGGTATTTTCACATGGAGTGTTGAAATAATTCCTCCGCAGATTGGGGCATATGTCTTTTCCTGTCCCCTACAGTTTTTTCGGGGATGCAAAACCGTTGACATTTGAAGCAACGTCTGGGTCGAGGTTAAACCGTGCGAACATGTAACTTGTGGAACCTATTTTGACCTTTGAGGTGGAAAGGGGTGTTAAAAGTCAGTAGTAAACGGGGGTTTGGTTTGTCAGGAGTTTCCCCGGCGAGGGGGAAATCTAATAAATTGTTTGTGAACGGGAAAAATCTTTTCTGTTGGAGTTCTTCCAAAATGACAGCTGTGTCTTCGTCTCTCTGAATAGGACAATAAATAGTGCCTTTAGATGGTTTCTTATGTCATCAGGAGTAGAAATAATAGGAACATCTCCAAGGGATTAAGGATGACAGGATGGAACTTTGATTTCGGTTAGCAGCTTTTACGAGAATGGACCCATTCCTCATCAATGTGACTGGAGGGTCTTTAACTCCTAGGGCTTTTTCGAGTGCCCTACTGAGAGGAATGGTTCTGTGCTCAGTAAGAGTTTTTGGAGGTAGCGGATCGTAGTATGTAATACATCGGGAATGACATGTCTGCTGACATTCCTAGAGGGGGTGCAGCGTATGGAGTAAACGAATGAGTACGATTGTTACGGGGGCACCTTTACGGGATTGCCCGGGCCGTGAGGGCACCTGAGGTTTCGGGGTTGCTGGTCGACGATCGATTGAAATTTTGCGAAAGACCGCTCAGGTGTAAGTAGAGAGAAGAAAGCAATTATAGGTACCACGGTCTAGAAGTATAGGGCCTGTGGTAGGTGCCAGCTGGGAAGCTGGCAGATGGTTCAGCTCACCTTTATTTAAGAACGTTATTTTTTAAGGACTTTTCCATATAAAATTTAAACCCAAGCTCGTCACTGCGGATGAATGCACTTACGCAATGAAAGCAGATGAGACAGTAAAAGCAAATAACAAGGATGGGCTGGAAAGGCGTATATTTCACAAGGAAGGGTAATCCTTCTCTCAACAGCAGGTCACAGTCCAGAGACCCACAGCAACCACCCGGACCCACCCCGTAGGTTGGGCTGTGTGTGGCCTCGGAAGATCCTCCAAAACTTTACGTGGGGTCCCCCCGTGTACCGCACGGCACCTATAGTCTTCGCGCAAAGCTCGAGATTATACACCAAAAGTGCAGAACAGCTCCTCGTGGTTACCAAGGCTCAGGTTCCCTACAATTGGGCGGCCCGGTCCAAAGGTGAAGCGTAAATGACGCGGTTTTTTCAACTGTAACCCTCATCCAAGGGGAGGGTGTGGGTGAACTGAAAACCGCATGCGAGAAGAGGCAACGGGGTAAGCCGCAAGGGGCTGTGATGGGAAAAGGGGAGGGCAACCTTGCACAAAAAAAAAAAAAAAAAAAAAAAAAAAAAAAAAAAAAAAAAAAAATCGCCTCTTCGCTCTAGGACGCTGGAGGGCGGGTGGTATATCCGTATATCCCGCCCAACAGCATCCCAGAGAGCCCCCCAACCACTACACGGTGAGCGACCGACTGGGGGGAATAATAATAATTATAATAATAATAATTAGTATAATTTATAATATGCTGCGATAGACTTTCATTTTAATAATAATTAGAAGAAAAAATAATTTGTAAAATTGAAAGATTTTTTTCCTCTCTAAAAATAAAACTAAATAAAAAAAATAAAAAAAGATTAACTAAAAATTAAAATGGATTTTTATGGAAAAGGTCACTTAGGTAGCAGCAATTAAATTAGCAATAAGGTCAAGGTTTACGGCACAAAGTCGTAAAAACAACTAATATATTTAA
>JABUQX010124472.1:12500-14441 GCA_015478945.1 Trachelipus rathkii | reverse complement strand
AAGGAGAGATACTGTAAGAAGAGAGGGTTAGTGAAAAATTACTTTTCTTTAATTAATTCCAGTAAATATTTACTAATGATAAGGTGAAAGTGGAAGATCGCCATACTTAGGCCTTAGTTTTTGTTTGATGAAAATTTTGGAGTTGTAGTGGAAGTTACTATGTGTTCCAGGGTAAGTGTGATTAATTGTTTTAGGAGAAGGGGGAAAGAAATGAAAAGAGTTAGGAACATTTAAATGTCTTTGTAAATTAGAGAGAGAGAGAGCAAGGGGAACGGGTACTGATGTAAACAAGGATATGGCGTCGAAACTTACAAATGAAATAGTTGTGGGTTGATGTGCTGAATTTTCTTGATAAAGTCATTGGTGTTAGTGAGGTGTGAAGTAGATATATTACTGATTAGAGGTTTTAATTGGTCGGCTAGCCACCTTGATAATTTGTAAGTAATACTATTAGTGTTTGAGATGATTGGGCGTAAGGGTATGTTCTGTTTATGGGTTTTTGGGATTCCGTAGAATTGTGATAGTTGGGGCATGTAGGCCTTGGTTGTATCACATATATGGGGATAATCTTTACATAAGTTTTTTTAGTTTACTAATTTAAAATTATTTTGGTGGAAGTCTGAACGGGTTTATTGTTAGTAATCAAAGAGAAAATAACAGAAGCTGGAGATATCGTTACATTTGTTGATGCGTAATCTGTACTATTCATTATGACGATGTTATTGTCGTTTTAATCTGAGTCTTTGTAAATAATTATATTTTGATTGTTAATGAGGGAATTTAGGGACGAATAAAATTTAGCAGGAAACTTACGTATTTGTTTACCATACAAAGTGGAAGAAACCAACAAACCTTTCAAAAAACTATTGTAACATGTTTTATCTTTATCCTTTTTGTTCCATGTATCGTAATCTATGAAGAACTGATTGATTGATTTATCCTTGTCCAACGCGAACGACAGGCCATAACCTAATAAAATCTCTTCGTCTTTTGTCAGTATATTCGTTGAAAGATTGTTAATTTTTTGTAAATTGGATTTTTTTACCCAACTGCTATTGTAGTAGATTTATTCAAACATTCTGTTTAGTAGATGCGATTTATTTGCTATAATTTCATCCTTTCTTTCACGAAGCACATGAAAGAAATAATGCTTAAAAAAAATTACATAAAAGCTATATATAAATAAATAAATAGAAGAAAGTTAATATTTGCTAATATATTTGAAAAAGTATCACTAAGCGACAAAACTCTACTTCAGTAATAAAATATTTTCAGTTTGTAAATTTTCATTCATCTTTGGAGCGTGGTGCCAAACATATGAGGATTCTAAAGAATGGAGGTCAGGCTCTTTTCCAAAGTCTAAAATATTGAAATTTGAATCCCGTATAGGATGATTTTTCTGAAGAGTATGAGAATTGATCGCAGAATAAAGGGGATGGTGCAAATGTTCCAAAGTTCTATAGGAGATACCTTTATTGTAAGGGTCAGGTTATAGGTGACAATATTCTTACCTACTCTTTCCAGTAATAAATGATCAATCCGTGGCCAGGCCCCCTTGTCACGATAACGCTGTGATTTCGTCTTCAAATAATAACAGTAATATCAATTCCACATTGGATATGTCGTCAGCCTGTTAACCATTAAAAATTCATTTAAATACAAAGTGACTTACCCAACAAATACTTTGGAATTCAATAGAAGTGTTAAAACAGACGGCAGGTTCTTTTTGTTATCTCGAGTCGACAGATGACAGTGATGTTCATTAATAATACTTACTACCTGTAGAACTCTCTCAAACCTTGAGCAATATTTCATTAACAATGACCTCAAATACTTTATCAAAATTAAATAAATAAATGCATAAATAGAAAAATGTCGGTATCAATTAACACACGTGAAAAACTAAAATATTTTAATAAAAAAAAACTAAATGAATATCTA
>JABUQX010124472.1:7500-10000 GCA_015478945.1 Trachelipus rathkii | reverse complement strand
GGCAATCACATTATCCTTGCCACTAGTGATTTATATTAAATATGTATCTCATGAAGAATATAAATGTCCACCCTCAAATTATTGCGGGAAATTCTCATATTTTTTTCTTATTCATGCAGTCAGGGGGGGCGATGGTTCTGATTGTAATACAAAATATCTCGATTCCATATAAATATGGGTTTAAATAATTTTCTGTATTCCCGGTAACAATCGCTAATTCTCTTTCTCGTAATGTTGGATACCTTTTTCTGGCATGCCTGATGAGTTGCTTTACTCCATAGTGCCATACTGGGTGGTAAGATGGCATTATCCTGCCTTGGAGAAGACAAAACCAAGTGATGCATCCGATGCATCCACTTGCAACGTGAATACTTTGTCCAGCCTTGGCATTTATAATATGGGTATGGAGCTTAAAGCTTCCTTCAATTTCATGAACGCCTCCTGATGTTTCGCCTCCCACCGGACTCTTTTGGGTTCACCTTTCTTCGTGGAGGTCTGTGAAGAGGGGCGGGCCGAACCCTAGCGTGATCCTTTACGGAAGTCCTGATTAGTATCCGTGAAGCCCTAAGAACGAAAGTCACTTTGCCTTTGTTATTTCTTAGGTGGCTCCGTTTTCATGATCTTCATTAGTTCTCATCATGGAGTCCTTTGTTTTCTTTTCGATGTAATGTCCTAAGAACTCAATATTGGAAGACGCAAACTCACACTTCGTCGGGCGTATTGTATATCATACATCTTTCAATCTTTGGAGTAATTTCCTTATCGTAGTCAAATGTACAAGCCAGGTCTGGGAGTAATCTATCCTATCATCTATAAAATAGTCCGCCTCATTAATCATATCAACTATCTTGACCACGATTAGGACACAAGGAACTTTATCTCCATCTACTCTAAAAGACTTTCCCTTTTCTTCTCTCCCTTTTGACCTCCAACTCCTACTCCTTTCGTTATCTCCTCTTCCACTCAATCTCCGCCATACTTTTCTACATCCTTTCATTTCTTCATATTTCTTCCAGGACTCCTTGTTCATCTTCTCAACTCCTACTACTTCTTTGACTACTGCTAGTACCCTTACTAAATCACTTATGATACACGTACCTCTCGTACCATATTTCGTGTCTGCAACTCTCCTCCTACGACGATTCTTCTTTCTCGTCTCACCTCTACATGCTTTACCCTTTGTATACACTTTCTCCTTCCGCTTATAGGTCACATCTCTTCTACAAAATAGTTCTCTACTTATTTTCCTCTTCATCCATCTTCGTAAAGAATCTTGTCTCTTCATGGTACTTTTATCATCACCATACTTCCATCTCTTATGACACACTACTCTGCGACTGGTATGGGGTACTTTCTTACTGTAACAATCTTCGACGCTCTCCTTTATTTTACTTATCATCATATATCTTTTTACAAACATCTTTCCTCATAACTTTCTCTTCTGCTATTTTCACACTCTCCTCGTGGGTACAACATACCCTCATTTACCCAGTAATTTTCCTGTATATTACTTACATTTGTTTCCTTTTTCACTTCCACGTCTTTAACTGGTTGTATACTTTCGTTTTTGCTCACGTGTTTCTTCTTATTTTCGCGCTTTTCCACATTTTGTCTACTATGTCCGTCATCGGCATTATTTTCTTTCATGATTAACATCTTATCATCTTGTTGGTCTTCCACGACCTCTTGCATTATAACCCTTTTGTCACATATCTCTTCTAAGCACTCACGTTCATCATTTTCTATTCCTCCATTGTGTCGTAAAACTTCAAAATCTTTATTGTGGTTGGCGCTCACCTCTTTAATTATATGCCCATTAAAATTCATCATTGTGGGACGTTCTTCATGCTTCGTCACTGTGCTTCCATAACACAAGTCTTTCTGGACTGGCTTCCGATCACTTCGTAATATTCTATCGCCATGTTGGCACTCTTTAAAAATTATCCTGTCGCGCATTCGTTCCAAAATCATATCATCATGCGCCTCATCAATGTCATTTTGCGCGGCGACAGTCTGTGTTACTATAATTTTTACAAATGGCACTGAATTGTCTTCCTGTATGGCACTATATTTCATTGTACTAAAATATTCATCATTATTCACAAAATATTTACAGATGACATCCCTGGGACATTAGATTCCTTTATAACACACTCTTCATCAACATGTGCCTCTTTAGAAATAACAACATTTTCTCTTTCTTCAACATCTACTTTTTCAATAGCAGACTCTTGGGACTCTTGGTGCACGCACACATGTGCTTCCGCGGATGAATTTTCACTTTCTTCGGCTATGTTCTTACGTTGCTGAATTGACGGTTCTTCCTCCATAATCTTTTCTACTTCCATTCTTGCCCTGCCTTGAATATAATCTTGTTCAACGGCACTGTGCCTTTCAATAGATTCCTCAGATGAATCTTCTTCAGCTCTCTCCACAATGGGGAATAACAACTCCTTCTGAGTTGTCCCGTCCTTTGAAACATTAGGACAATGACACACAG
>JABUQX010124472.1:0-2500 GCA_015478945.1 Trachelipus rathkii | reverse complement strand
AAATAAAATTTCTTACACTTTTTATGTTATAACTTACAAAATTTACGTTTTTACATACCCTATAACAGTAGTAAATCACTAAATCAAACCCACTATCCAACCTCCCCTCCTGACCATCTGTTGATCTAATTGAGTGCTATTGATCTATCTGATTTCAAGTCACATTTCGAGTATCATTTTGAATAAACCTAATAAAATCAAGTTCTTTTATACAAAACATCAATCAATATATGCTGACCGCAACAAAGTTTTTCACATTAATAAAGTTACTTAGTATCATCTGAACTATGAATTTAACCCACAAAGACAAACTTAGCACATCTTAAACAGGAATTAAACTGTTTTAAACGTTAACAAAGTTCCACACTAAACACCAGTAAAGTTAACTAACATTTCATACAAAAACGTAACCTACTTACAATTCTTGTTCAAGCATATCTCCAACATATATTAAACGTTAATCTTACACTGAAACACAGTAACATTTAACTAAAATTTATCGCAACAACACTGGTTAATTATTATACTGATCAACGAATATACATCTAACATAATAAGGTTTCCACATCAATAAAGCTTAAACATATCATTACATGAACTAAGAATATAATCTACAACGACAAACCTAACACATCTTAAACACGAATAAACTGTTAAAATAATTAGCAAAGTTTCACACTTAACACCAGTAAAGTAACTAGCAATAGCATGCAAATACGTAACCTATTCACACTTTGTCAAGCATATCTCTAACATAACCGATGCTAATTACACTAACATAGTAATTATCTTAACTCTAAACATTATCACAACAATGGTTAATTATCATACTGATCAACGAATATACTCGAACACATAATAAGGTTCCACATCAATAAAGCTAACATATCCTTTACCATAACTAAGAAAATAATGTACAAAGACAAAACCTATCACAACCTTAAACACGAATAAAACTGTTAACATTAACAAAAGTTCCACACTTTAACACCACTAAAGTAACTAACACTGCACAGCAAAACGTAACCTATTCTTGCTTTTTTCAACCATAGCTCTAAAGCATATTATCGTTAACCTATACACTGAACCCACAGTAAACATCACATTAATAAAGCATACTTAGCATCATCTAAACTATGAATTATAACCCCAACGACGAACCTAGCACATCTTAAACAGAATAACAACGGTCAACGTTAACAAAGTTCCCCACTTAACAACAGTAAGTAAGCTAACCATAAACATTCCCAAAAAAACCGTAACTTATTTCACACGAATGATCAAGCAGTGTTCTCTAAACATAACTAATGTTAATTTATATTAACATTGGTTAATTATTTAACAAAAATTTTACCATAACCTTGTGTATTATCATACAGACCATCGAAAGTATGCTAACGTAAACAAAGTTTCACATTAATAAAGCCAACATAACATTGCTAGAACTAAGATAATATAATAAACAACGACAAACCTGACACATCTTAAGGAAAGAATAAACTGCTAACATTAAACAATGATCCAAACTTATCTTCAGTAAAACGCTAACTAACAAAGCTTACAAAAACGTTAATCCATTCACACTTATTCAAACATATCACCAACATGACAATGTAATTTTACATTAACACAGTAATATTTTAACAAAAAAATTTAGCATAACCGCACCTAACCATCATAATACCTAATGGATAAAGACAAACAAAGTAAAGTTTTACTCTATGCTAAAGCTAAAAATATGAACATAACATCATTAACACACAAACAACCAGACGAATTAAACCAGTCTATCATTAACAACTTGGTCAATAAAGCGAACATAACTATTTATACATTAACATAGTAATATTTACCAAAAATTTCATCATAACCTTAACCTAACCATAATAATACCTAACGGGTAAAGACGAACAAAGTAAAGTTTTTAGGCTTATTTCTTTTTAGACTCCACCGCCCCTTTCAGAGAATTACCAACTCTAAACATGAAAAAATGGATTTTTATGCTTTAACCATTTGCATTAAGTGATGCAATACTTATTATTTTTGACCCTCTGGCAGGAATACAAGCAATGTAACAGTCGCCATTCGGTTACGATAAAATATAAATGACACATCGTTGGGAATAACGAAACTCCTCGTGAAGATACACAACAAGCGTAGAGATGCGCAGGAGATGTCTTCGTATCAGCACTGCCGAAAACTATCCTACTGAAGAAAATAGTGTATAAACAACCCTTTTTAATAGGTAATGAGATTCTTCTTTCAACCAATCAGAACGAGAAGCTAAACAAGAATACAAACGTACGAATGAACCGATATCAGTTCAAAAGGGGTATATATTCTCGTAAAGCAACAACACAACAACAACAACAACAACAACAACAACAACAACAACAAGTACACATAGTACAAAAATAAGTTCTTTATATACCAACCATCGAATATATATGCTAACAAAACAAGGTTTTCACATTAATAAAGCTAACATGCCATCAACTGA
>JABUQX010124471.1:20000-25031 GCA_015478945.1 Trachelipus rathkii | reverse complement strand
TCAAACTCAAGCACACTCCTCAGATTGGAAGAAAATTTTGGCAAAATCCGAGAATTGAAGTTTCTGGAGAACAATGACCATGGAGGAGATTGGCCATTTGGTGATTGATGAGAAATTAAGATAAATTTGAAGGTAATTGAGAAGACTGTTTTGCCTGTCAATCATGCGGATATCTAAAACTCCGACCTGAAACTCAAAATGATTTGAACTCGAGCGGAAAGTGCATAATGCCCAGGCGTTTAAACCAAAGGACCGCTCGTACGTCCGCGAACACAATTAGCCCGGGAGGGATAACACCGTTTTCCTCAGCTTACATAAATTATTGAGCGACAAACTCATTTTATTGAAACCAAAGGGTGAATCTAGGAGAGGGTATCCGATTATTTAGCGCAAACGAAAGAAGAAGCACAGACGAAAGCAGGACACCAGAGAACAGTTCTGCTAATTGGTACCACCTGCTCAAGGGTTCTACGAAGACAGAGTTTAAGGCAAAGTAATATTACAAAGAAATCATAGAAGAGAAAATGTCAAAAGAAGATGCAGAGAGAGAACTGTCTTCTCGAAAAGCCAGAGTATCTGGAGGAATTGCTAGAGCTCCTCATGGACTACCATGATGTATTAGCACTAGATGATGATGCTGTCCCAGTCTGTCCACTCCAGAAATTTAAGATTGAGCTGTTACCCGATGCCCCGAAAGTCATTTTTCGTAAACAATACAGATTACCGCACCGGTACTTACAGGACATCGATGATTTCACCGATTCAGCACTGAAAAAGGGGTACATCAAAGCAGGGTACAGCCCCCATTCGTCACCGTTACTCGTGGTGGCCAAAAAGAACAGTCCGAAACCAAGGGTGTGTTTGGATTACAGGTACCTCAACTCCCATAGCGTTCAGGACGTGTTTCCTCTGCCTTCAATCGACGAAATTTTTACATCCCTAGGGGGTAATACTGTATTTACATCCGTAGATTTATTGGATGCATACAACGCCTTGGAGATAGAAGAGGAGACGCAAAAGTTGATGGCATTTAGGACGAGGAAGGGCCTCTGGTGTCCCACTCGCTTGATGTTCGGACATAAGAATGCTCCTAGCATTTATGCCCGCACAATGACAATGGCCTTAAATCATCTCTTAGGGCCTGTAGCACAAGTCTATCTAGACGACGTATTGGTGCTAGGAAGGAACGTGCCAGAACACTTTGAAAATTTGAAGAAAGTGCTCACCGCTTTCAGAGAAAATAAGCTGAGAAAATTATCCAAGTGTAGCTTCCTACAATCAGCCGTTTTGTACTTAGGATTCAAGATAGGAAGACATGGAATTAGCCCGGATCCGGCCAAAGTAGAAACAATGAAGAGTTTCGTCCCTCCTACAACCGTGAAGGAGACACAGAGTTTACTTGGTTTCTTCTCTTATTTTCGCTTCCTCATAAAGGACTTCGCCGCGGTAGCACAACCCTTGTACGATCTGATAAAGAAAGATGTCCCTTTCCTTTGGACGAAAAAACAACAACAAGCTTTCGATACTTTAAAAGAGAAACTAGTGGTGCAGCCACAACTGACTTTTCCTGATTACAGCAAGGAATTCTTCGTGAACACAGATGCCAGTAATTACGGAATAGGAGGAGTGTTGTACCAACTGACAGATGAAGGGAAAGAGAAACCTTTATCTTTCGTGTCCCGGACACTCAGGGGCAGTGAGTTAAACTATGATACGATCGAAAAGGAATGTTTAGCCGTGGTGTTCTGCTTGCAAAAGTTTAAGAACACCATCTTCGGCTACAAGGTCACTATCATCACCGACAACCAACCTCTCTGCTTTATTTTTAGAAATAAGCAGCAGACCGGCCGTTTAGCTCGATGGAATCTCTTAGTAAACAGTTTCTCACCCACCATAGTATATAAAAAAGGAAAGAATAACGTTGCCCCAGACTATCTGAGTAGGCATCCGGCATCTAATGTGTTCCTGGTCAAAGAAAAAGCGAAAACAGAGAAAGCAGAGAGAGCAGAAACAACAGAAAAGTTCCCGCGAATCGATTTCGCGTTGAGTCGGGAAAATTTCATCAAAGAACAACAGAAATGTCCCCCCGTGTAGGAAAATTGGTAAAATGGGCCGAAGAGAATCCCAATACACACCCTCACATCTTAATAAAAGGCATTTTACATTACGCTGTGGAAGCAAAACCTTATCTTGTACATGTTCCGGATAGTATGATTTACAGCGTGATAGACCAGTGCCACGCTTCATTAGCTAGCGGACACGGTGGTCAGCAAAGAACGGAAAAGAGAGTAGAGGAGAAATACCATTTCCCTGGTGTTCAAAAGTTAGTTAAGGAATACTGCAGTCAATGTGTGTCGTGCGCCAGAACTAAGGGTCCTAGACCCCCTGTAGCAGAGATTAATAGATGGCCATTGCCGTACACACCTTTCTCACGCGTTCATGTTGACAGTATTGGAAAATTACCTTCTTGTACAGGATCAGGAGCCAAATACATCTTAGTATTTCGCGATGTTCTAACACGATATGTCCGGTATGTTGAATTAGTGCCTTGCAAGACTAGAACGAGTGAAGAATGTGCCAGAGCATTGCAAGAGAGGGTCATATGTAGACATAGCGCCCCTCAATTGCTTGTCTCTGATAATGCATTGGAATTTACGAGCCAGGTATTTAAGGACTTATGTAAGGCGTGGAGAATAAAGAAGGTGGAAATTTTGCCTTACAAACCATCCCAAATGGTGTTTGGAGAGAATAATAAATGCTGATATTGAATCTTTCTTGCGGCATACGTGAAGCAAATCACCGAGACTGGGGATAATACCTGAGCTTTGCCCAATCGCTATTCAATTCCGCGTATAAATCGATCTATAGGTCTTCACCCCATTGTCCTTTTGCTATGGATATATAAAAAAGGCTCCCTACGAGATGGGCCCTGATTATGTATCCACCTTGGTGAATAAGTCTGAGAAAAATGAGATTCATTTCAGATGAAGTAGATACGATGAGTAGAGAGGATCGATGTATAAGGATGGGCAAGAGAGAAGTTTGGAAGCCGCGAAACCACAAAAACTTTGGAAGCTAAAACCATAACAACGGGCCAAACAAAGAGGAAGTTCAAAATAGGAGTTATGGTTGTTCGTTAGAGCAGAAAAAAAGCCCCATCAAAGTTCGAAGTTATGTGCCCCAAATTTGACGGGCCATATATTGTCCAATGTTTGAGAGGACCAAATAAACTGATGGTATATTGTTTAGAATCAGGCCGAACCTTCCCTGTCCATGTGGACAACGCCAAGGTGATCCCGGCAGAAAAGTTCACCGAGTCACATTTTGACTTTATGAATGATGAAGTTTGGAATCCCCACGCAGTGGAAGAAATGTTAAGCTCCAAAGAACAAAAAAGGGAAAGAATTGAGGAAAGACAACAGAGAAGCGACCCAAGAGTCCCGAACGAGAGAAAGAAGAAGAAAGAGGAGAAGAGGAGGAAGAAGACGATGGAGAAGAAGAAGAAGAAGTAGATGAAGTGGAAGAACCTTCTCCTCCCACAGATCAAATGTCTTCCCAATATTCTTTCCAAATTCCCATGACGCCACAAATTCAGTCCGGACACAGCTACTTTCCAATTCCCCATCCACCACAATCTCAGCAAGAACACTACAACTCTTACTCTATCCCCCCACCTCAGCCGGTACCGAGTAGTACGAATTCTTGGAGCCATCCAACTCCCGTGCAACAACCGACCCCAGTGGAACCCGTAAGAGAAAGAAAGTAACCGTGCTAAGAAAGAAGATTTAAGCAATGAGATTGTAGAGAAGAAGATACAGCGATGTAGTCGTCGGAAAAGCGCGTCCAGACAGTCAATTTAAGTGTTCCACTCCAAAGATTGACTCCAAAAACTCCCTCCAAACACTGCGGTGCGAGAAGGAGTTATAGACCATCTTATCCCTTTACACAGAATCCCTAGAAAACCCCCGTTTTCAAGAGATTCTTCAGAGCCACACAGCACGGCGAAGGCGAGGTGTATGGAGCCTATGGTGGAGCCCCTCCAAGAACGATTCCCCTGTGAAATCTCCAACTTCCCCAGTAAAAGATGGCCACCAATACCCCATTCCCCCGGTCGTAGATTCATCTCCTAAGGACTTCATCCCAGATAACAGAAAACAGGACCCCTCTTACAGGCCCCATAATCTGTTCACTGGCCCTAGAGATTCTACACCCCGAGTTACTAGAAGTCAAACAAGGATGAAGGAACAAGCTTACAGCAACAGCCCGAGGCAAGTGACAACACGGAGACTACAGCGAAGACTTCTGTCGCCTCCACCTGTCGAATTGGATTTGAACACCACAGTGCCGCTGGAGGAAAAACTGGTTATTTGCTCCTGGTTACTAGTTTCATCCACATTTGCTATATTACCTTTTGTATATTCACTGATTATGAGAAAATTCTTTTAGTTTGTAGAATGGATTCTTCTTATTCTGTTAGTCTAAGAAGGATACTTTTAGTTTTAAGGACATGATGACAGTACATTTCGCTTCGCGTCTGTACTAAATATTTTTTTTAGTTAAGATATACTTAGTGGATTAAGAAAACCCTTAGATTGGATTAGACGACGATCGTCATAAATTTAAGAAAATTAGCTTGGATTAGTACACATTCTTTAAAATTAAGAAAATTAGTCGGGATTAATACTTATTCATAGGGAATAATTCCTAGATTTAGATTGTAGCTTCGATAGATTTTAGACTAGATTAATTCCATAGATATAGCCTGATTCAGTTATAGTTTTTACTCATTTTTTTATAAAAAGAAACCTTTTAAAAATATGTTGTTTCACTCTCAGAACAAGGGGGGGGACAGCAATTTTAATACAAAAAAATAAATACCAAAATAGAAAATCCAAAAAACTTTTCTATTTAAGAAAAAAAAAAATAGTAAACGAGTAAATAAGTAATAAAAACTAAATTAGTAATTAAGCTATGCAACCAATAAGAACTAAAGTAAGTAAGTAAGTAAATAGTATATGTAAGTAAATTAGT